>JARACY010002675.1:0-40254 GCA_029255725.1 Scrobipalpa atriplicella
AACACATTAGTGATTTTGGAAAACAATTTAAAAATTCAGCGATTAAATTATTATTGCTCGAAGCGCCACTAAGCGCAACAAGTCACCTGAAGAATTGTGCGATCAACTCCGACATCGGATCCGTTAAAGATGTTCCAATTTAGCTCGAGTGATGTGAGGTTTGTGCGTGTCGGCATCTGCTACATGACTCCACGTTTTGTGGTAAAAAGGCCTACTTCATTTCAATTCCAGTTAAGTGGTGCAGACTTCAAAAGATAACGTTTTCTTTGAAACCTAACTAAGTGTGCTGAATGAGCAACTTTTGTTACCAAAACAGTAATTGAGAAACTTAGTTCTGTCTCAGAAATTTATTATAAGTTTAATGCTACAAAAGTATGGTCGATACGGCAATAGCCTAAAATAAGGTCAAAATCTAAGAGTCAAGTGAGCTTACAGCTAAATAGGTATGTTCCGTCAAATAAATTAAGGCCACGGCAAAATAATTTATTTTCTTTGAAGCTGAGTTTACAAATCTTTAATTTCAGTCATTGTAATAATATCTTGAATTTGGAGACTTTCATTGGAGGCTAAAAAACAATCTTACAGCAGAAAAAAATATCTATCTCTCTGGAAAATACCTATAAAGCTATCAAGATTCGTAAAACCAGGATTTTATGGCAAATATAAAAACACTTGTCGATATCTCAAAGCTACAAGTACTTATGTTAAGAATATCTAATTCCTGAGTGTATTTAGTTGGTGATAGAAACCTCTCTGTGGTTCTGCTAATCGCCCCAGTTTGACCGCAAACTTAATTTATCTTACGCCCGATCTCGGCTACTAATAAAGGTGTCGACTACGCTAACCTCATTTCTAAACCAAACTATTTAATTGGTACTTGTATTTCCAAATAGCTACTAGAATAGAGGTAAACAATCTTTCACATCACACGTTGACAAATAAGTAAAATTTTAAAAAAACTATAATTTCATTGTGTTTTCATATTTAGTAGCTAAAACTTATTTTAGAAACATGTTCTTCGATTATAAAAATACGTGAAATATTGTTTACCTCTATTCTAGTAGCTATTTGGAAATACAAGTACCAATTAAATAGTTTGGTTTAGAAATGAGGTTAGCGTAGTCGACACCTTTATTAGTAGCCGAGATCGGGCGTAAGATAAATTAAGTTTGCGGTCAAACTGGGGCGATTAGCAGAACCACAGAGAGGTTTCTATCACCAACTAAATACACTCAGGAATTAGATATTCTTAACATAAGTACTTGTAGCTTTGAGATATCGACAAGTGTTTTTATATTTGCCATAAAATCCTGGTTTTACGAATCTTGATAGCTTTATAGGTATTTTCCAGAGAGATAGATATTTTTTTCTGCTGTAAGATTGTTTTTTAGCCTCCAATGAAAGTCTCCAAATTCAAGATATTATTACAATGACTGAAATTAAAGATTTGTAAACTCAGCTTCAAAGAAAATAAATTATTTTGCCGTGGCCTTAATTTATTTGACGGAACATACCTATTTAGCTGTAAGCTCACTTGACTCTTAGATTTTGACCTTATTTTAGGCTATTGCCGTATCGACCATACTTTTGTAGCATTAAACTTATAATAAATTTCTGAGACAGAACTAAGTTTCTCAATTACTGTTTTGGTAACAAAAGTTGCTCATTCAGCACACTTAGTTAGGTTTCAAAGAAAACGTTATCTTTTGAAGTCTGCACCACTTAACTGGAATTGAAATGAAGTAGGCCTTTTTACCACAAAACGTGGAGTCATGTAGCAGATGCCGACACGCACAAACCTCACATCACTCGAGCTAAATTGGAACATCTTTAACGGATCCGATGTCGGAGTTGATCGCACAATTCTTCAGGTGACTTGTTGCGCTTAGTGGCGCTTCGAGCAATAATAATTTAATCGCTGAATTTTTAAATTGTTTTCCAAAATCACTAATGTGTTGTACTTATGCGTTTTTTTCTATTTACGGACGTTATCCTAAAACCCTGGGTCAAGGGTTGAACACTTTTTTGATTTAAATTAGTACTCAAACCCTACGATAAAGGGCCCTAAATATTGCACATCGACACTTGAAGTGACAGTTACGTTTGCCAATTGTTTTTTATAAAATAAGCAAAGGCGCTATATATAAATAAATGTGAGCGCATGTTGCTTGCGAATGCATGCTCTTAGTGAAGACGCACCTTAGTGCGATAGAGAAAGGAAGCTCTCTAAAGCCGAATTCAGCCGATGTGCAATATTGACGGCCTCTAACTGTAGTTTGTTGTGTTTTTATGAGTTTTTATCTATAAATATCTTAAATGTAATTACTCATCACGGCTCCACGTATGGTAGCGCTACTTAGCGAGGCGAACAGCCTTAAGGCTCGTATGCTGGCACTCCCACATGAAATCCTGGACCCTCATCAGGTTATGTAATTCAATCTATCCAGCCTCATCAATCTGTGAGTTCTCACGCATATATTTCTGTTGATTTGACAAATGAGTAGGGTGCGGCTGCAGTGGAGGCGGAGGTCTCAGGGGTTTGGGGATGAAGACGGGAAAACTGCTGAGAAAATGCTTTTTATTTCATGTAACTGGTCTTATTTTAAAGCAGTGTACGCTTTTATTTACTAAGCGATTTCAATATTGAGAGCAATATTAAGTACGGATTTGACAGACCGTTTTGTGCTGAGTTGACTTTTCTGATACGAACTCAAACTCGCTGTCAATCTCAAGAGCTGATTTATTAACACGGCTCTAGTGCTTTTTATTATAAGAAAGTTTGCCAAGCATATTGCAAGAAAATACTTCAAACTTTAATTAAGTTCTACGTTTAACCTAAATTAGTCGTAATGATAATGCTTTTAACATCACAATATTTAAATACATCTTTAATTAGTAAGAAAAATTACCGGATCAATTTGATTTTTTTAGCTAGAACAGAATCCACAGCCAGAATCTACACAAATGTATTTCAATTTAAAGTTTAAATAATATCCTGTCCTTTATCCTGCTCTATTATCAAAGCCGCTCTGTTACCAAGAAAGATTTTTTTTTAAACTGTTTTACTGTTTACTAGTAGCAATAGTGTTCCTAACACCAAGTTCTATGAAGTTGTGTTTTAAATTGTTATGGATATAAAGAGGTTTCAGTTCTGTGTATGATCAAAATTGTTTTACGTCAGTTTTATTTAAATAATCAGTCATCTAAAAGTTACAACGTTTATCTATTTAAAATTATAATAGATCTTTTAAATACGGGATGTAAGGGACAGCGTCCCGCAAACTTATAGGGGTTGCTCAGTCAACGAAACTGAACAACTACCACCAGATTTTTTTTTTCAGGAAATGAAAAAAAATAATTGCTTTTTCTTACAAAATGACCACATCGATCAGACAATTTGTATGGAAAAGCAAATTTTTTTTTTCATTTCCTGAAAAAAAAATCCCGGTGATATGTGTTCAGTATCGTTGACTGAGCAACCGCTATCAGTTTGCGGGACGCTGTCCCTTACACCCAGTATATTAAATTTGCTTATACAGTAAGTATTTGCTTTGTATGGTTATGCTTTTGCCTTTGTTGTACTTGAAGTTTAGTCGCAGGAGATGTCTATTAATCTTGCTATACCGAGGTATTTTTAGTCAGTACACAACTTGCTCGCTCAAACAACGTAATACTTTTTCCAGAAACATTTATTTTTGAAAGTTGTTTTACTAACTTGTACTGACAATTTTGCTCAGTAGGCATCTCTAGCTAGATTATATTCTTTGTCCAGCTATATGTGGTTAATGGTGAGTTATCCGGGTAAACGCTGAATCATAACCGTCATTGAGGGATCTCGATTAGAGCAGGATATCGGGAAGGGGGATGTGGGATGGGATGTGGGATCTCAGTAGCCCTTAGCCCTGGGTAGGATACTGGGCTTGCGGTGGTTGATTATGCGTAATAGCCGTAGGGAATCTTTCATACGATATGTGAGTCAGTTGTTCTATTTTATATTCTACGTATTTTTTTATTTTACTTAAGATATTTGGTCGAACGTAGGAAGGTATTACTCTATTTACACATAACTAGTTAGCTGATGAATCTACACTCAAAAACACTCTATTCTATTAGTAATTCTAAAATTGTAGAAAATAGAAGCATTAAATAACATAAAAGAAAAGAGAACGATTTTGTTAAAACTAGTTACGAGCAAAAAATATTAAAACCGAGAAAATTTATTTCAAAATCGAAAGAACCTAAAATTCCTAAATTATTCATGTAATGAATTGCTGCGCTGGAATATTTTCGAGTAATATTTCAAATGTAGAACAGTTTAATTTTAGACGAATATGGCAGCTACAACGAATTTTATATTATGAAGTCTGACCGCCGGCAATTTTTGTACATTTCGTACTAATGTGGTGGTCCCTAATAATTCATGGCGATAAAATCTTCACATCTGTGTGTGTTTGTGAGCTGGAACCAATTCCACTGAGTCTCTGAGAAGTCTTGATTCTTGTTTTTATAGTGTACAATTAGACCCGGGATAAATCTGAGCAGTCGTTCATAACCATCAAATGTCATGCAGTCGGGGTGGGGTATCAAATCAAGTCATTTTAATGAATGCATAGTTATTTTGTCGAATCAAGAACCCTTAGTTCATTCTAATGTTTAAACATTACATTGTGTAAAAATTCCGACTTCTTTGATTTTAATGAAGTATCTGAGGGTGAGGTACGTAAAATTATTTCAAATATTAAGTCTCAAGCCACTGGATGTGACCAAATTAGTCGCCACATGATTGTCTCACTTATAGATTATTTAATTTCACCACTTACTCACATAATTAATTTCTGTTTACGTTCTGGTCAATTTCCTAATATCTGGCGCCAAGCCCATGTCCGACCTCTTCCCAAAATTTCTAATCCCACTCTGTTTAAACACTTACGTCCGATTTCCATACTTCCGTTTTTGTCCAAGGTCCTAGAAGCATGTGCTCATAAACAATTATCAGCTTACATTTTTTCAAATCATCTCCTCAGCCCATACCAGTCAGGGTTTCGTCGGGGACATAGCACTGCTTCCGCCTTGTTAAAAATTACTGAGGACATCAGAGCTGGGATGGATGCTACTAGGGTGACGGTATTGGTTCTTGTGGACTTTTCGAACGCTTTTAATGCCGTTGACCACGACATCCTGTTGTCTGTTCTCAATTGCCTTCAAGTGTCATCGAGTAGTTTAAACTGGTTCTCGTCCTATCTGCGTGGTCGACGTCAAGCGGTAAGAGTTGGAGATGCAATTTCTGATTGGTGTGATGTCGGTGCCGGAGTTCCGCAGGGTGGGATCCTTTCTCCATTGCTTTTCTCTATTTTTATTAATCTCATC
This sequence comes from Scrobipalpa atriplicella, assembly GCA_029255725.1. Lineage (NCBI taxonomy): Eukaryota > Metazoa > Arthropoda > Insecta > Lepidoptera > Gelechiidae > Scrobipalpa > Scrobipalpa atriplicella. The sequence goes on from JARACY010002675.1 coordinate 5,368, forward strand.
ACTGCGGATCTCCGGTGCTCCTATCACCTTTATGCGGATGATCTCCAGATATATGCCCAATCTGACGTTGATAACGTAAACGAGGCTATCAATAAGGTTAATCTCGACCTTGAGGCAATTGGGAACTGGTCCAGGAAGTTTGGTATTGGGGTTAATCCATCTAAGTGTCAGGGAATTATAATTGGGAGTTCTCGACTTTTGGCGCGTATAACACCAACTGACTTGTCCTCCATTGTTTATGATAACGCCGCTGTTCCTCTCAGCCCAAGTGTCCGCAATCTCGGTCTCTACATTGACTCCACACTTAGTTGGATTCCTCACATAGCACATGTCAGCCAAAGAGTCACATGGACGTTACGGTCACTAAGCAGACTAAAAAATTTTCTACCATCACGAACTAAGCTCCTATTAGTTCAAGCTCTGGTTTTACCTATTATTGATTATGCTGACGTGTGCTATGTGGACCTGAATGCTGATCTCCTTAATAAATTGGATAGACTTCTTAATTGGTGTATTCGGTATGTTTTTGGACTCCGCAAATTCGACCATGTGTCACAATTTCGCGCAAAGTTGAAATGGCTCCCGATACGTGAAAGGCACAATGTGCGTACTTTATGTACGCTTTATTCAGTGTTAAACGATCCTTGTGCCCCACCGTATCTGAGGGAATGTTTCCGGTACCTGAATGATACGCATGATCGGGAACTTCGGTCAGCGAATAATCTCCTGTTGGCGAGTAAACCACATCGCACTAATTACACTAGTGACTCTTTCGTAGTCCAAGCGGGTCTTTTGTGGAATGAGCTTCCTTTGGATTTGAAGAAGGCACCGAGTCGTGTTTCCTTTAAGGCTAAGTTGCGTGAACATTACTTAAAAAAACTAATATAGATTTTAAATCTCCATCTTCGGTTTGATTTGTCAAAGTAATTTTTAGTAAGGTATATATTTAATTATTATATTTATATAATTAAATACATTATTTATATATACATATATATTTATATATTAATATTATATTCTTTATATATTTACATTATAATCATATTTATATTTAGGTAAATTTATAGTTACAGATTTGTATGTCTTTTTTTTTTTTCTTTTTTTTTGAATTTTTAATTTTGCACCTGCCTTGTCTTTTTCCACATGCCCTAAGGTAGACTGGTAGATAATGCCATTGGCGTTAAGTCCGCCCATGTACGATTTTTGTGCATAAAGTTAAATAAATAAATAAATAAATAAAATAAATTGTAATGTTTAAACATTACAATATATAAAATATGTTTATGTAAATAAATTATCTTATTATAACTAAATTACTTGTATAGGCTTCAGGGATGACTGAAATAAAATAAGTTCTGTTGGAATTCGCAGAAAGTTTTATTCAATCAGTAGACCTTAATTACAAATTCTGTATTTCGCAATTCTATTAGTAATAAGTAGAGCTAGAAAACTCTATAGGGCAATTCCCAGAACCTAATCTATGCAAAATGAAGTTTCCGAAGTTTATTAAAAGCGTTTGTGGAATAATAACTTGGTGCGAGGGTTCGGAAACCGTCACTCAGCTCCTAATAGCAAGGTTCACCTTCAATATAATGAACTGATATTAACTCTAAGTGACTGGAAACTGTCTTCATTTGATTTATTTATAGGCTGTTAAGTGTGGTCTATGTAGGTGATATTTTATCTGATAAGTTTTTAATACGGTTTTTGATTGGGCAGAAAATTTAACTTATAAATATAAAGAAACTTTATGGCTCATATTTATGACCGATCTCAAGACTGAGAGCAATATTAAGTATAGATTTGACAGGCCTTTATGTACTAAAATGGCATTTCTGATAAGAACTCAAACTCGAAGTTAGTCTCAAGAGCTGATTATTTTATACGGCAATATACATAAAAGACCTAAAGGTTCGATTGTTCTAAAGCTTTCGACGACGATTTTTAAAATTCTATCCACTTGTCAGCACCCACAACCAATGCTCAATGAACACGAAGATGCGGTCAAAGGGAAGCAACAGGTGCCTAACACTCAAATTGGGCAGAACATGCGACCAAAGAACACCTTTGTCTCGGACTACTGATCGTTATGAATTTGCTAGTGAACATCAAAGTGCGGGCATGTAGTCAACTCATAATGGACAAAACAAATGACCAAACAAAAGCTTTGTTTCAGAATATTGAGCACTGACTTCCAACTGAACAATAAAGTGAAGCGTACCTATGCGCGAGTTAAGCAGGTCAACGTTTCAGAAAACTACTTACAAGTTTCAAATTACAAGTACAATTCGGCGTAGTGCTTAGTCTGTTAATATGTCTGTTAATGCTGCTGGCGCACCAATTCTTAACATATTTAAAGATACCACTGTCACTTTCTCAAGTTTGAAATATGAAAGAGAACAAATAAACACACGACATTGCCATTCCTAAATGGACGAAAGATTGCTTATATATGACGTAAAATACGAGAGCATGCTCTATGCTCAATTCTAAAAATTCCTTAGTGTCTTACATTAGTTTAGGAATATTAATGCCATGTGTTTATTTGCTATCCGTTTCATATGTCAAAGTTGAGAAAGTGACAACGCTATCTTAAAAGTTGTTAAGGAATGGTTTTGCTAAACAGCAATCTCTCTACAGTATACTTAAAGAGTATACTAGAGGCTTACCGGCTGTGTAATGTACGTCAAACAGTGCTTGTAAAGTCTAGTTTTATGAAGCGGCCCCGTGTCCGTGCACGCGTGAAGACTTCCAACAGCTGAGTTGTTCCGTGGGTCGTGGGTTCGTGAGTGCAGCCGTGAGTTACGAGCTCGCCCTCATTACCGCGGCCGCCCGCCCGTGGACGAGGGCCGAGGGTGCTGCCTGGTGGAGGGATTTAGGGTGATGACATTTAAATGGAAGATAAAAGTTAATAACGAGCCCATAATTTAAAAATTGTATGTGTGCTGTGGCGAAAGAAACTGAAACTGTTAGAATGCCTGGCACCAATAAGATGCACTCAATTACGTTTAAGGCTGAGACTACTTATTGCTGATTTGCTAATTTTCTCATGACGTGTGCGATTTAGCCAATCGTGTTTGTATTGTTTTTAAGTTGAAAAGAATTCTACACTCACTTTGCTGATTCTTCTCCTGAAGAGGGACCGATCTGTTCTTTCCGGGTTGCAAGGGTCTCTACTTTAGCTTCGTATATAAATCTAGTACCCTTCCAAAACCCCCTAGGGTAGTCAACAAGAGCATGAAAAAGGGAAAATCCATAGATTTTATGAGGAAAAATGTTTCCACAAAACTTAAATTTTTAATCAACAAAATATTCGCATTTCCAGAAACGCCCCTAAATTGTAAATCTACTTCCGACCCTGCCTTATACATCCACCGCTGTCTATACGGTACGCTCATAAATACGTCACAAGTGGCTTGCAATATGCAGGTACCAGCTACGTCATACGCCCTACGTAAACTCCCCTGAGTTTCATCCCCCTCCCCACTTCCCCCTTCGTTCCCCTCCGAGGGGACGCAATCACTACACCGATGACCTTATATGAATGTTTCATTTTTTAATTCTGTTAAGTAAACTTTCCCATAATAATGTGCCAGACCCCTAACGATAAAATTCTTAAGTGGACTTGGTCAGGCTTTTTAGTTTTGAAGTTTGACTTTGGATACTCAGTTCCAAACACTTTCTGGGTTAAAATTCTCATCTAAATTTAGTTTAACAAAATTTCTTGGAACAAGGAACTTGAACAGGAGCAATCTAAATATAATTGGCTTTGATGATAAAGCTCTTTGTAACACAAATTATAAAGCGAATAAATAACTGATAGGAACATAAATATTTACTGCTAAGCCCTTAGCTAGTTAAATATGGGTCAACAGTGTCATACTTGTCACCCACAAGATCGATTTCCTTAATTCCGAGTTGAATTTTGGGCCGTCGACACAAAATGTCGCACGAAATCACATTTAGTTTAAAAATAACAAACCTCCCAAATACCGTCGCGTTTCGTGCCGTAGTGAGGCATGTTATATTTACACGACCAACTAAAACTTTATACGTACGAGCATCACTTCAGCTACACCATGAAGGGATGATGTCACTGGATGATGTAAATACTTACTTAGTCTTTCACGGACCAGCGTAATTTTTCTACGACCTATTTTTTGCTAGGATCGTTAGCAATTTGTAAAAAAAATTATCGGGTCGTATTTTCAGTGGCTGTATACTTATATTAGTTTTTTCCTAACATAAAAAATCCACATGAAATAACAAATTAATTCAAGTAGTATAATAAAAAAATAAGTAGACTTACTCGTGTGACACTACTTAAACACACAACGAGTCTGCGTGCTTGGGGTTTCCTAATATGTTATTATGTGAAATAAACCGCACACAACCGCAGGTCGAACGTCGTTACCGTTGCCGTCTCGCCTTATCGACGCCCGTGAGCAACGACCCTTAATTAAAATATATGAACGCCATTTAAGAATTCTTTCGTATAGACCTGATATTCTTTTCTACGGAATGAAAATTTATTCTCATTTTTATTATGATTTATGGAACTGTTATTATGTTATTGAATGGGGACTTATAGTGGGGATGTATGTAAAATTATGTGTTAGTAAGTAGTTGACGAAGTATAATTTTAGCTGATTTGACACACAAAATTATATGTATTATTAAATCAATTAAATTTTGTTGATTCTTTTTCCAAAAGTTTGGCATTATATCAAATTCCTTGAGAAAAGTTCTTCGTCATGTCATTAGCAAGAGTAAAATATAATTGACAGCGTATACCTATTGTTTTGATTTTCAGTTAAGTACTAGGAAAAATGACACCATATTGTACCTACGTATTTTCGGATAGTTTGGATTTTCGGATAGCTAATAGATTGACATTTGATTGTGTCCAATTTATCGGTGCATTCGTTTCGATAATTGAAACATTTTGCCTACTCTACCATTTCAGATTTTTTGATTTGATTTTTGGCGAAAATGCGATAGCATTTTGTGTTACAAAGCTAACTAGCTGAATAGATCAATTATTTATAAAAACAAGGTTATTCATTTACAAATTGGAATTAGGTACGTAATAGAAGAAAAAAAAAACATGCTGAACTATGAGCGATAGGAAATTTTTCTTCAGCTTTCACAAAATAAGCGTGAATTTGTGTAGAAGGAATGGTTCTATACCTAGTTACCTAGTACTATTACCTATTACTCTGACTGTGGTAATATGCCTAAAGGCATTTTTATAAGTAGACGATAAGGTATTACGTAGGTATATGTTCTTGTTAGCGAATAACTTCTCAGTAATATGGATGTTTTTATCAGTATCCATAGTTACCAAGATAATGAGATCATGATACCGATATCCCTGCAAATGAGAAACGAAATCAAATCGTGTCCTCATCAAAACATACCTATCAATCTGTATTTAATTTTTCTGACAAAAATATTTTGTATTTTTCTAACAAGTATGTATTGATCCTAAGGGTATGAAGATGGAATAATATAGGATTCGATCGTTTTCTGTGTCATTTACAGTTTTGATTATGGTTTGCTTGTATCTAGACCAGAAGTGGTAGCAGACAGAGTCAAACATCTTCTCAAATCAGTGTTCTATTTTATCCAACCCCAAACACAGACTTCTGGTAAACTTTACCTGCTTAATATGTTTTTCTACAACATATTGCATTTTTTTTACTTAGCTAGGTTTTTGTAACTGAACTTAAATAAACCCGTGGACCCTTATCACAAATGCTTTGCGTAACTAAACTAAGGATTTACGTAAATACCTACATTTATCCCGCGGGCATTTCTCCACGCAATATTTTTTTTCCTTAAGGTACATGAATCAACGAAAAACAGAAATTTTTGGTATACAGTGTGTTCTTGCTGTTTATGAGAGAGAAAGCTTTAATTTTAAATTAATGACACTTCAATACAAAATTGGCGAAACAGCTTAAGTTAAGTATTGATTTACGGGTTAAAAAATATATATTGAGCCTGGTTTTTTGAAGTAAATATCCAACTTCCAAGGACTTAGGTACGAAGGATACCCGCTAAAGCCTAAGGTTAGATTTTATAGGTATGTAAAAGAGTTTTACTATGTTTAAACTACAAAATATTTAATTAGCAAGCTTCGAGTAACAGCAAAGGAAAAAACATCAGGGGTCAGTTTCAACATGAGGAAAACCTTTGTTTCAGACTCGGTTGCTGAATTATTTTTTTTAATATCGTGAATTGAAAATAAATCATTACCTACCTGAACAACTTACACCTCAAAATTCTTTCAAAAAATTTACTTTCCTATTCCCCATAACAAAACGACCAACCCGATTAGAGATTTTCTATCGGTTAACCTTTATTTTATAATTTCCTGAAAGGTTATTTTTGTGAAAGTTGTTCAGTGTCGTTGTCTGAGAAACCTCGGAACTCGTCTCTTAGTAGCGGGCAGCAGTAAGTCTGAGCAAGCAGCTTTAAGGAGACATAAACCGGCAGCCGCAAGCCGAGTGGTTATACACCCGCCTTCTTCTGACTACAACATATAATAATTATTCATATTGAACTACGGAACCCGTATTTGAATGAACCCTCGCGCTTCACTTTTTCCGCTAGAATGCAGCAGAAATTAAGATGCTCGGTGTAAAGTAGCGGGCAGTAAGTCTGCGCAAGCAGCTTTAAGGGGACATAAACCGGCAGCCGCAAGCCGAGTGGTTATACTACCCGCCTTCTTCTAACTACAACATATTTCACACTCCATTGCAAGCAAAATTATAGGTACCGAGGTATGGATTTTCATTTTAGTTACAGGTTATTTTTATAAAGGTAAGTTCGAAAAGGTAAGGTAAGAAGAGACAGATACCTATGTAAAAACTTTCATTTAAATTTTCGTAGCAGATTTGCAGATAATTATAAAAAAAAAGTATTTAACTTAAAATACCGATGCGATGTTGTTAAGTAGTAAAGAGTATTTCGTGCTGTATATGGCTCAGTATTCGGAATTCAAATACTTTCAGTAAGGAATACGTGCTACTTTTCCAAAGTTTACGGGAGTCTTACCTTACATAAATAAAAAAGATACAAGATGTTTCAATTCAGCTTGTATTACAAAACGTAAATCATTGAACATTATAACATTGTAAAGGACTTAGCTAAGCTTATAATCTTTAAGTGGAGTTGGTTTGGCTCGGGCCCAGCAGCGGCCAAAGGCTAAAAGGTGAGCAGAATTATGCAAATTACTGTACTCTTTGTTCTTCCAAGCAGCTATTTACATTTTATTTATGCGACTAAGTATACAGAGTGCCCGTGACGGTTACAGTATTACAGACTCTTTTCTGTGTTAAAATTTTGAGGGATTAATTTTTTAGTAAGTATTATTATTTTCAAGATCAAATGCAACAATCAATCAAATACCGTCAGTCGCAACTAGTTGAAATGCTTCAAAAGAAGATTTGATTTCGTTTATTGTTTTGATATTATGTGAGCCCAACAAATTCTAAACTCAACTAACCAATGAGTAAATGGTGAAAATTATTGATGTTCCAAATGAAGCGCTTCCCTTAAATTTTCATATTTCTACGTATTGAGAACAACTTGATTTCGTGGAAAAGCTTTTAGAGACTGAACACAGATTCTAATTATCTGGTAATTCCGATAATTTTGTATTAAATCCGTTGTTATTGTTTTGTTGATGGTTTCTCCGTAGCAAGCACTTCATAATAAATTAACCTTTAATTTGTTAAAGCTTCTTACATTTTTGAGCTTTAAGCTCTAGAGCCATTTTTCTTGCAGTTATTTTCTTGGTGTTTCTTTGCATTTTATATTTTGGAACAAAAATATGTAAAACAAATTGTCAATTTTGGATTCTTTATAGTGACAGGTTGTCAACCCATCGCCTAAATTACAATACACTAACCCTCGAATCCCTTTTGCTGAATTCTACAGCATGCCCAGGAGGAAGGGCGCCAGCTGAATCATTTATATTTTCTATCGCTCCGAGTCCAGCATGGAAGAAGTTTCTTCGAGACTCTAGATAAAGCTCGAAAATGGAAAAGCCAATGAAAAATAAAAGTAAATCGTATTATTTCTCGGTGCATGTGTTTCTCTGGCAGTAAATCGTCTTGAGATTTACGAGTTTGCTAGAGACTGTCTGGATCGCACGCCAGATGGTCAGCTGGACAACTACATAAACAATTCCTGTGCAACTCTCGCACGGGACAGATAAGTAAACAGGATTATGTTCAGCTGTTCTAATAAATAATCTGCAAACTGATTTACAAGTCTGCCTACTCCATTAGGGATAAAGGCGTGATTTTATGTTTGTATGTAAGATTTACAAGTCTTAAGGTTCCTACGTCCTCGCTATAATGACACTAATGGCCTAACCTCAAGTCAATGAATATATTTTCTTTATCATACAGTTTAGGCCAGTGGTGGCTGTTAGGCTTTTTTGTGGGTTATGACTATATCTTGGAGCTGAGTTTTTCTGTTATATAGAACTGTGAATATTTCATATATAGTATCTATGTTTGATGATCACAAATGGTCTACTACGATAGCGTAGGAATTTACTACGAATGCTACGATGTGTCAAACTTATAGGATATATATCTATTTTTTTTAAAACGTTAACTTTACTTTGATCTTAAGTAAACCGTAAGTTGCAAATAAATTGCTTATTGTAAAGTGTGTAGTACCTACTTAGTTAACTCTAGTTCTCTAAGTTAAAAAAGGTAATAACAATCTTCTTTCACTCTAACAATACCAAACAATACCAAAGAACCTAAACCTACATTTTCATCAATCCATCTTATTAGTACACCAAATGTGGTTTTACTCAAACTCATATCCCTAGAGAGAAGAGTTTCTTCGCTCAATCTCAATCTCCATTCATCTTCCAGGCACTTCCGGTACCTACAAGCAAACAACTTGCTTTAAGCTCATATTGTCGATATCAGTTAGTGCACATAAACGTATAGTGTGTCGCTATGCTACAAGGAAGCTCCCAGAACATCAATCCATTAGCTAGCTATTCAAAACAGAGTGTGGACTGGTTATAAGCTGACAACTTTCATACTAGACTGGGAGCGATAGGAAAACATAGAATATTCCAGCTGCTATTGTTACTTGGGCATACTGTACTCGTGGCAATCAGAAGCAAAGGGCTGATAACCTATTACTACATAGTTCAGCTAATACGCAGTTTTTATTTTCTTAAAATTACCCCAAAATTAGTGTTAAGTAACGAATATGCATATTTATGAGGTATTTAACGCTCTACCTATCCTATAAGGGATACAGGCGTGAATATATAAATGTATCTGTTGTATAATGTATGTATATGTATGAAATATGAATGCATGTCAATGGAGGCTTTTCTCAGTCAGTGTACTATCATACCGCTTGGTAATATTCAGAAAACATCACAACCTTTTAGACGCCCATCGTGGGAACATACAAGATGACGGGATCCTTCATTTTTTTCCGCTGAGCTGAAATTCTTTTGCTTCCGTCGGCTGCCAGCCTTTTTTAGTCTCGCGTTCAAGCATAAAATGCAAATTGCAAGCTCCAGAACACCGCCGTAGCAAATTTTACCACGTTGCAACAATGCACAAGCTCATATCATATCACAATTTTTAAAAATTAAAATTGAAATCACAACAACCTAAAAAAAAATTTTTAAGGGTTTCCTCGACTCTAAATTTTAATATTAGAATAATTAAACTTACAGTTGAAAAAATAAAAAATACTGTGATTAGCCTATAGTTTAAATAGGTATAGGTAAAATATAATTGATAAAAGTATCGAAACTGCTATGTATTATCAATTTCCCAGTATTATGTTCGTCATTTCCGCAAAATATAATAATACCATTACGTGCCACTGAATATAAAGGAAAATAATATCGGACATGATAACTGAAATTTCTGTGCACGCGCGTTCATATACTACGTTGTATAAAAATAGAGCACAGCCGGATACAAAGGTTGTTTCCAGTTCCCTCATAAAACTAACAATATTGCTCGCGGTAACAAGACAAGAACGTTTCTCTTGAGCCCATATTCGCGGACCATTGTCTCGCGGGCTATAGTATAGTACAGGGGCTTCACCGCTCCAGTCGGGACTTACTGCGCTGCTACCAACCATTGTTTAGCTTTCTCCACCTGCCAAGGAGGATCCCACACAAAGACGGAGCTCGTTTCACCACTCTTGTGTTTGTTTTTGTTATGCAATTGCAGGTTTAGACTGCGCTTCGTGAGGAGTGTGTGAAGACGGCGGATCTCCGCTCGTTTGTGCGGTGAGTGTTCTTCTTTATACTTCAAGTTTGGAATTGTGCTGTGTTATTCATACTGCAGATTTCCTCGTGAGAATTATGTGCGGTTTTCTCATTTTCTGCTAGACTACTGACGGTTTAGTTTGATTATATGTGCTGCAGCGTGTTAGCTTAGCTCTTAAGTTTAGTTTCACGTTGCAAAAACAGACTACTTTGCACACTACAGTCAATTTAAAAATCAATAATGATCTCCTGACTTAAGCAAAAGCGGGTCTGTATGAACAACAGTGTCATCAAACCTGGTTGTTGCAAACAGTCAACGTGTACAACGACTAAGCCATACTGGGCATACTGAGCACTCGGCCACCGCTCGCATATTGACAAACAAGTCAGTTTGTATAACCAGCTCTTTTGACTCGTGAAAGGGAATCTGAATACTATTCATGCGAAAATCAAATTGATTTTCAAATGCTAGCATAAATAGGAGACTATGGTTACATGTACCTCAGTGCCTCATATCATTATTCGTATAAAACTATTCATTCTTTACCTTTTTCAGATACCTAGAGCGCTTATAACACTGTATTTCTCCTGAAAAATATATAGTTAGCGGGTCTAAAAAAATAGACCTGAGTTTTTTTACACCCAGCTCATGATAAACCTACTTTATAGTCCTATAGTGCAGAGTTGAGTTGTTGTTAGGAACCTGTTAAAAAGTTGGCGCGCCAAAGCACGCGAGCTATACCTGATTGACGGACTTTCATTGTCTATGGCGGGAGATGTTTAGGCGGGAGACGTAACCGAGGGCACCTACGTAAAACAAAATAGAACGAATACAGACAGGGCCAGCCAAAAATCTGTCGCTTTAGTATTTGGTTATACACAATCATTTCTAGAATATCCCTCCAAAGTCAGATGCGAAGAAGACAACTTTGTTCGACTTGTGATTCCCTGATGGGCGTGTATCTGGAGCACGCATCAGGTGATCGGCGAAAGGTGTCAAAACTCTTTAGTAGTCCGTTAGCGTTCTGCCTACCCCGTTTGGGATACAGGAGAGGTTGTAATTGTAATATCTTGTTTGACTTATGATTCCCTAATGGGCGTATATCTGGAGATCGCTTCCAGGTGGGTGGCGAGGGGTGTCATAACTCTTTGTTAATCCGTTATAGCTCTGCCTACGCAGTAAGGGATACATGAGAGGTCGCATTACTTTGTTCGACTTGTGATTCCCTAACGGGCGTGTATCTGGAGAGGTGTCAATCCGTATTTCAGAAGGCTTGTTAACTAAGTTAATTATGTGCTTCATCAAGGAAACTCTTTATTAATCAGTTATAACTCTGCCTACTCTTTTAAAGATACAAGCATGGTCGTATTACCTTGTCCGACTTGTGATTCCCTAATGGGCGTACGAGCTCGGAGATGTGTCAATCCGTATTTTAGAATACTTATTAAGTTATGTGCTTCGTCGCAGAAACTCTGTATTTATCTGTTGTAAGTAACTCTGTTTACCTCTTAATGGATAAAAGCGTGGTCATATTACCTTGTTTGACTTGTGAATCCCTAATGGGCGTGTATCTGGAGCTCGGAGAGGTGTCAATCCGTATTTCAGAAGGCTTGTTAAGTATGTGCTTCGTCGCGGAAACTCTTTTATAAGCAAACATACGGATACGGAGAGCGCTCCACGTGGAATTTATACTATTAGTGTGTTCATCATACTTTATAATATTCATGAAGGAAATTTATTCTTTAGTTTGTTTAGTTAATAGAGACATCAAGTAGGTAGTTTAAGTCTACGTCATCCGTAGCGACCATATTTTTTCTGTATACGCAATCTTTGTAAATCTCAGCCCAAAATTAATATACATATATACATCACGTCTTTATCCCTAATGTGGTAAACAACGCGACAATGGTCGTTCTGCCACGTCTGATAAGTTTGAGGGTCATTGCTCTAGTGACAAGTTGTCAGTCCATAGCCTATATTACAATAATATGAAACTCTCATTCCTTAGCTGATGTTTACAGTATGCTCGGAAGGAGACACTGTCACACTCTATGTTTTTCTGTCACTTTTATTCCTGCATGGAAGCAAAAATACCCTATTTATTATTCAGACGTAATACCTAGTTAAAGACATATTTATTGCTCCGGCTTTACCCAATTATAAGGAAAATAAACCTTTAAATATTTGTTTATTATGCCTTTCTAATTCCATGGTTGACTCTACAGGCTACACGCTATGCCCTGAGAAAGGGTGCGTTGTTTATTTATTAATGTGACTTGGTCATTATACACTAGCGAGCAATGAATTCGGGTCAACTTTATCTTTTTTTCATGTCTAAGGAAAAACTATTTTACATCTCAAAAAATAAATAAAGACAAAGGTATAATATTTATCCTGACACATATTAAATGCATTATTATAGATTGTTGGACATCTCTTTCGCACTTGTAATGTTTTTATATTTTTACCGCTGTCAATCCTGACATCCTAACCATCCGGTCGTGCTATGTGAAAATTATTTTAATAATTTTTGTTGCCTAACTATATGTTATCAATCAACAATGTGAAACAAATGAACATTTTGGACTTATTTACAACCATGCACAAGCAAACCTCAAACAAACCCCTCATTTTGGCTTCGTGCAATAGGATAATACACAGTAGCACTGGACTGATACACCACACAAACAACAGTTGTGTAATAACTAGGGTTGTACACTCGATTGTTTAATTTGGATTGGATTTTAGTTTGCATAACGAAACGAAACTGCTCTCAACAGCTGGGATCGCTGGAGGCTCGTAGTGTCGGAGGCCGAGATCCACTACGGGTCGTTGAGCCAGCGGAGTAAGTAAGTAAGTATTTGCAAAACAAGAAATATTCATAAAAGTACAAAAATTTACCAAATACACGAATCTCAAAATCTAAGAAAAAAGATTTCTTCGTTAGAACCGAAAACTTTCTTCATCACTTTTATAAGTTAAATTAAATTAGATAGACTAGAACTAAAACAAAACTATAATGAACTTGTTTCTCGCTATTAAATTCCCAGAAGGCACTGTACCTCATTTATATTCTCCTTCTCAGTCTAACTAAACCATCTACAGAGATTTTCTGTCCTTCTCTCTCACCTGCTTCTTTACCTTTGACCGCGGCGAGGCACTGAAACTGTTTAAATAGTTGCAGAACCCAGCTACTGAGTTTACTTGTGACTAACTTACAAACTAGACGAGTTCTGAACTATGTTCCATTTTCCGTGTATTTTGAACCGTTGAACCAGTTTTTGGATGTAATCATAATTTCTATTTTGAATAGGTATAAAATATTGATTCAAAATATCAAGATAGAAGAATCATCCCTGTTTTAATAATAATGTATTTAAATATTTATTGCGTAGATTGATAACTAAAGATAATTAAATCTGATGCAGAACAAATTATACAAGATGTTTTTGGAAAATAAAATTTAAATATTTTGCTTATTTATGCAGACTCCGAAAATCATTCTATACGCAGCTAAAATTACTAGTAGCACCTTATATTTTAACTAGTGTGTAATAATTAGTTTTATTCTCCGACAGTGGTGGCAGCCCTATTTTCTCTTCGGTAGGGCTGCTGTAAACAACGGCAGAGCTTTAAGTGCATCACAAGTGAGTTCGTTATGCTCGCCACATCTATATTTCTTTTTGTTTGAATTATGCATCGTTGCAGATTTTTTTTATGTAGGTAAGGTTTTTTAATTGCCATTTCAAAGGCACAGCCTGCTCGTAATGAGGGGTAGTCATAGGTAGTATTTTTGTAGTTGGTCTTAAACTAGTAATATTTGTCTTTCAAAAGCTTTCTCTACTTAAAAATTTTAATTCTCTAATTTCTATATTTCTCTATCTACTCTGCTTATAGCTTAAATTTAGATCTGTTATTTTTCAAGAAAATATGAGATTTACTTGGGATTGCGAATAATTAAATCGCTGTGATTATATTTGACTCTTACCTCACGGTATTTGAATTTCATAACTCTATAGGTAATTTCATCGTCAATTATTTATTCCCAACTAGGTACGTTAACGTTGAACATGATTCTGAATCTAACATAAAACTTTATTTTTACCAAAGAGCTCTATAATAAGCTGGTTACCCATTGCGTGACATTCGAACACACACGATTTAATCATATATTTGTTTCTTTCCACTAAACATTCCAAGCATGAGATTGCCACAGTACAAAAACATTTCATAATTTAACATATAGAAAATTTCAGTTCATAGCTATTGTAAACTGTGGATTTCTGCACTGTGGTACCGAAATCATTCACGAAAAAGAATTTCTACCGTAATTATTGATCTAGCGATTGTATGGGTACGAATTAACTGGTTTCATATTTTGTGTCCTTGATTTTAACCTGAGCTTTTTTTCGTCCAACCAGTTATAATTTGCTTATAATTGTTAAGTTAACCTTTCACTTAATAAGCTGTACTGTACCTATGTACATGTAGAGAGAGTAAAACAAGCTTAATAAAAAGTATTGTAAAAATGTAACTAATTGGTACCGTTTCAGTAAAAACATATCTCCTTTATAACATTTTTCGTATTTTTTCTTTTCCAAAGAATAATTAAATATTGAAAGAAAATTTTAAAGATAATCTTAACAAAAATAATACTTTATACTATTTCTTCGGAAGAATACAAAAGCGCTGAATTATTTTAATAGATTTTTACCTTTAACATTCCAGAAATATCTTGAGAAAATCATTTACCAACTTCTTAAGAAATATTTTTTAAGGTTAAACACAAATATAACTGCCTAATTAGACGTCAGTCATATGCACTTACCTCTAGACAGCGCAATACAAAAGTTTAAATTAGATCAAAACAAACTCAACACTGGAGTGTTATTCGGTCTGTTATTTCACCTCGACCGACATTCCGAGGCACAAACAACCTATCTCGCGTTCAAATATGTACAAAAGAGGTTTGCTCGACGCGAAACATAGTATTTGAACTAAGTAGCCGAATAAGTAATAGTTAGTTAAGTCTTTATAATATGTATGTTAGTCTGTAAGGTATGTATCTATGGGCCTCTGTTTACATTATTTAACATCTACTAATGTAAATATTGCCTGAAATAAAATGATTATTATTATTATTATTAATAAGAGCCTCTGGGATTACCTTTCCCGAACGAGCGGGAATAAATTCCGAGAGTTCTTTGAAATAATATCTTTGGAGGCAATAAACCAAGTTGGAACATACTCCCGAGGAAGGTATGAGGCAAAGTTTTCAGCGCGGCTCGTAACTTCTGAATACCTACAAACGTATGTTTTTAAGGGTTTTGGATTCACATCTTATTAAAAGTATCCGCTTCTTTGGTAGACTAACGACACTTTCAGTGGATTAAAGTCTTACCATGTTGACTGCTATATATTTTCCACAGTTTTTTTTTAATTTTTATAGTTAGATACAATTTATTGATAAAGTGCAGTCATATCTAAAATCTTAACAAGTTTTTTCAACGAACCTTCTCAAATATTGTATTGTAGGTACATTCAACTATTCGTACACAACTTTGTTTAAATAATTGTCAATCAACACTCACATAAGGACGTGTTATTGTATGTATTACACCGTGCGAATCGACAAACACAGCACAATATAGTCGAATCATAAAAACATTAAGAATCCGTAGAAAATAGGAGCCGTATTGAGGCCGTTTTGTTTTATGGCAGGGGCCCTTAGTAATCCAATACAAGAAAGTGATCTGAGCCGAACTGAAACAATCGCGTTCCAAGTAACTAGCCCATTAAGTTAGGACTTACTAGGTTTCTTCAATATGGCTTCGGTTCCACCACGATTTTTACCAAAATATTTAAATAAGCAAGTTTTGAGGTGGCAGTTTATAGAAACCATACAATGTTCTGAAGATATAGAGGCCATAGAGAAGTGAAAATAAAAATCTGTTGGAAAAAGATAATACTTATAATAATATATTTCATAAGTACATAATTTAATATAAATTCCTACTGATTGAACTAGATTTTTACGTTTCTTGTACTATTGCAAAATCGCACGAAAATAGCTTAATTAAAAATGGAACTCGATCTAAGTCTCGCGATTTCCCGAATAAGTCATAATATCGACCCCATAGCAATTCCTAAACTCGGAAACAACTAACCGGCCGCGTTGACAAATTGTACCGGCCCAGCTGATATTCTACTCCACACCGTAGATTGGTGATAACCGACCAATTTGAGGAGGCGCCACGGCGGGGTACGGAAGTCGTTATTACAGTAGGCGGCGCGATCGGCAAATTGCGCGCCGACACGCCAACCGAACGTGACAGCGCTGTCGAACACATTCCTTATTTGAAACGTTGACTTGACACTCCACTAGATATTATCAATATTGAAATCAGACGACGTCTTCATTAGATCCACGTAATATCGCTGTCTGATACCTACAAGCTGTGTCTACAAGTGCTGACTTGACATGCAATTTCTCCGGTGTTCAAAGTGTTCTTTGAGTATATGTTATTGCATTGGAAATCGTTATATCATGTTGCATTTGTATTCTAAGTACGAGACAAATCTCTACCTTAGTTAATTTGATTTCTGATTCAATTTCTAAGAGAGACAACTTTACATTTAAACAACACAACAGCTATGTCTCATCTCACATTGTATTGCTACCATTTTTCGTAGCAACGTGCTACGACCTTGACCGTAGCCGTAGCGATCAACGATTGAACGGCTACGAATCACCTAGCTATCGTATCAGTTTTTATGGATACTTTTCAAGTTGTTATTACCACACACACGTGGGGAAACATTTTAGTTCGGTTTTATAAACTCGTACAGGAAAAATATTGTTTTCGTTTATGTAACGTACGTTTATCATAATCATGTAGGTCATATAATAATAGGTCATATGTCTATGTTATATTAATTTTACTAACTACAAAACCATTTTGTTATGTCTGAACTATAGTTGTTTAAATCTATAGAGTTATGATCTAAATCTCTCGATTTCGTACTACTTGCGCATTTGCGCAACAACTTATTTGTAAGGTTTGAATTTGTGCGGGCGCATGTTTTCTGCAAACTAAATCGCTGACTTGATCGTGTCCTTGATCGCGGGGTGGGGTAGTGAGGTACGAATTTAGCGCGGGGGTGGGATTGCACGTTCTTTGGCGTTAGCTAATAATATTTATTATTCTTTGACCGCGTTGTGCCCAAAGAGTAACGTTATTATCACAGAAGTGACTATCCGAAAGGGCGCCGGTGTATGCCCAAGTTGTTTATTATTCCGCGCGCGCGCTGACCAAAAATCTTGCGTGATTGCGCGCTGATTGCTCATTTGCACATGAACAAGGAATCATTTTCCAAGTGATACAATTATCTGTAAAAGTATACGGTTTGTTTTATATACTCTCTCCATATTTCTTTGATAACAAGAAGTTTGATAAAAAAAACGTAAAATACTGCAAAGAATAAACTTTTTACTTTAAATGATTTAAATGATTCAGCTGTCAGAAACGCATGTTTTCGATGTTGATTTAAATTGTACCTACATAAATGTGATTGAATTTTGGAAGCGTACAATAATCTTTTTTATATCCCAAGGGGCTACCAAATCGCGCATTTTTTCCGAAGAGTGGTATGTATAATGTGATTATTCTTCCTGGATCACTTTCTCAGAAAATATTGTCGAATGCCTTTTCCTAATACTTACCTAATACATTTTTCTCACAGAACAGAACATGAGCACTTTGACTCAGTTGTTATACTCGTAAGTAATCTTTCCAAGTCCGTACTAATAATATAAATATGATTTATGTTTTACCCGTATATAAAAAGCCAAAATCAAGTCAGTTACATAAAGGTAGATCATTAATACAATTTGCGATAAGATACCGCAACAGGTGGCTCGAACGGTCAAAACCAGTGATCAATTTATGAAATAGAATGTGACGTAGCACATATATAGCAGAGCTTTTAACTGCTTTATGATCGTACCGTACATGTTATAGTATTACTTAATAGTCACACTACCTATTTTTATACAAAAAACATAGCTATACTAAAAATTGGTTTATTCATATTTCAGTTTACTTACAGTATTAATTATTTATTATTTATTTAAATATCAGAAAATTATCAGACTCATTCAATTGCATGTACACAACAACGAACCATTAAAAATATTATAATATGTGGAAAAAAAAACATTTTGATACTAAAGTTAATAATAATTTTTATTTTTATTAATTTAGATATTTCACTAAAGTTTATATTAAAGTTAAGAATCTGATTCGCTTTTTCCACCCTTTGTCATCAAACCTTTATTTACGGTCAACAAATGGACACAAAGGCTGGAAACTGTTCACAATGGTTGGCTGGAATGCAAAAATCTGGAGCAATGCATAATTACGAGAAAAAAGTAATGTTTTGGCGTGCATAACGAACTCACTTATGATGCACTCAAAACTCGACTGTTGTTTACAACACCACAATCCCAGCAAACTGTGGTCATGGTCAGGGCTGACAAAAAACATAATTTATAAATTACGAAGTACAAATTGTAGAATAGATTCTTTATTGGGACGTTAGTTTGGGTCTTCGTCCACGGGGAAATTTTTGATTTCTTAGTAAATACTTAAGATAACAGAACTGCCTAAACTACTTAAAACATAATACCTATATTTTATGCTTAGCTTGTTTTTCTTTCAGTATCATCTAGTTAAATTATGTTTTTAGGCTGGAGTTATTTGTCTGCAGTCAATAGAACAACAGGATATTTAATTTCCGATTTTGGCTTTTAAAAAGTTTATTGAGAACCTTTAATTCTTTACAAACATTAAGAAAATTGCGTGTGCACTGAAGGTACCTACTTTATACCTACAATATTTTATTCTTTCTTTTCTATGCAGATGTTACATTGTACAGAGACAGCCCTACAGAGATTGTTTGTACAGTGTTGGTCCAGTAATATGACGTCACGATACGAATGAATGCGTTCACGGAATTACTGTAACCACGATTGTTGTTTTAATTCAAAATAATAAGTTTTTTATGCTCTAATTTTAGAGAACTCAAGTTTTACTTTATTTGAATTAAGATAAACAAAAACACCACGAATGTCTTTTTCAAATATAACAAGCAGGTACAAGTTCCTCTTAATAAAACTTAATTGAATTTGATACTAACGACTCATGAACAACACCTAAATTTCTTTACAAAAAACCCTGAAGCGGTTGGACACTGACGGACATCAGTATATTGTCCTACGAAAAACTCATCTCATCGCCCAAAAATGTACAAAGGAAAAGCTCTTTAGTAGGTTGACCGTTCATTTTTTATAGTTTGTAGGGAAGTTTTTGTCATTCCTTATGGAGTAATACTTCTAAAATGGTCAGTAAATTAGAAAGTGTGTGTTTTTATGATTGCATAAATTAACTGACCTTATAAAATATCCTATATAAAATAACTTGTACCTAACGCAGTAAACCTATTCAGTACGGATTGTTTATTAAAACTTGCCGCAGAAATGGCTACTTCATTTCCGCAGTTCGGTTTTGAAATTACAGTTAAGTTCTGCTTAGAACATGGCGTGACGTGAACCAGAGGCAACCCTGGCATTACAGAGGCATAATAAGCAAATATCACAAGATTTATGGTCGAAATAATTAAGTCAAGTTGTAGTTATGAACATGAGTGTGATTGTGAAAGCCTTATGGGTTCGACAGTAATCAGTACTTTCGTATTTACCGTTATACAAGAAAGCTATATAACTTTAGTATAAAAGATCAGTTAAAGATTTCATTCAATAAAGAGTAGAATCGTGTAAACATCGCTTTGGCCATGATAAAGCTATACCATGATAAAAGAAATACTGAATTGAATGGTTTAAGAGGCAATTAAACGACATCGCTAAAACTAGACTTTTATTTTCTTATTCAGGATAATTAAGAGACTCCTTCCTATTCGGATTGAAACAGTAGTTTTTTTTTTGGAGCGAAAAATAATTTATTCAGTATATTTACAATAATATTCAGTATTAGATATTACATATTACATTATTGATACAACTAACAATTAAAAATAAATTGTTTCATCCAATACCGAAAAGGGTATTTGCTCAACATTATGTTACAGACCAACGGCCTGCAACGCTGGTTTCTCAATATTAATTATTTTTCAATCGTAGTTAATCTAAGCAATATCCCAACTTAGCAGAATCTTACAATTTTAATTAGCATGTTCAAGATCCAGGCAGGGATTTTCTCAAGAGCACACTGACGATGTATTCAGCGATGTGAATGTTTGATGCGTCCCGTCTCTTATTTGGATTACATTATAATATAACAAAGTAGATATAAACCAAGGACAGCTTAGCCCTGGTTTAGCCCTCGACAGCTGTAATAACACGATTGCAAACCATTTGCAAACATAACACGAGAGAAGCTGTCAGTCCGGTAATTAGCTCGCGTGTTTTGTGCAGCAACTTTCTGAAAGCTTTGTACGCGTACAACTCAATTCCACAATACTGGACTAAACTAGTATTTTGCTACATAATAATATCCGTCACAATTTTATCGTTACGATAAAGAACGTATAGATAACCAAAACTGATACGGAACATATTTTTAGGTACGAAATCTATCGACTAAAAACTCAACATTTATGTTCAGAATTGCATCCACATTTAATTTACCCTGAAACAAACTCAATCTGACTTGTCAGTGTCTAGTATTCAGTTTCTCTTTCCCGAGTCGGTCAAGCTGGCTACAAGCTGACTTGTTTGTCAATAGGTAATTGCGACCCGCGGGCGAGCGCCCAGCCCGCTGCTGCCGCCAGCCGGCCCATTGTGCACGCAGCCTGTTTGCTTGCCAGCCGGACGCAAGTTTGATCAGCCCAACGTCCATACGGCCCGGCCCGATCATGACTCTAATGACGATTAGTTTCCAAGAGATATACACAACCTGCAGAGCAACGGTTCATTCCCAAATTGACTGTAGTTTGCTTTTGTTCGGCGCTAAAATAAACTTGCGCGCTAACAAACTGCAGCGCATATAATCTAACTAAACTGTCGGTAGTCTCGTTGGAAATGAGAAAACCGCACATAATTCTCACCGGAAAATCTTCAGGCTGAATTACATAGCACAATTCCAAACTTGAAGTATAAAGAAGAACACTCACCGCACAAACGAGCGGAGATCCGCCGTCTTCACACACTCCTCACGAGGCGCAGTCTAAACCTGCAATTGCATAACAAAAACAAACACAAGAGTGGTGAAACGAGCTCCGTCTTTGTGTGGGATCCTCCTTGGCAGGTGGAGAAAGCTGAACAATGGTTGGTAGCAGCGCAGTAAGTCCCGACTGGAGCGGTGAAGCCCCTGTACTATACTATAGCCCGCGAGACAATGGCCCGCGAATATGGGCTCAAGAGAAACGTTCTTGTCTTGTTACCGCGAGCAATATTGTTAGTTTTATGAGGGAAGGAAACAACCTTTTCATTTCTCATACTCGGAAAGTAGTGTTGTTTTGAACTGACTATTGGGTGGAAGATGCTGCTTTCCTTTCACAGGGAAGGAATAACTCATACAAATTTCATCCCCACCCTAGGGCGGGAATGAACTTTAAAAATAGAACTGCTTGAATTGCTGTCAGCTGTGAAGACTTTTTTTCATATTAAAAAAAAAAACTTTATGAAATGTCGTGACTTTTTAACCAGCTAGTGTCACTGGCCAGTGTGAATTTAGCGCAAACTTGCGATGCGAGTGCCGCGACAAAATTAAAAAATAATAATTAAAAAGTCAACACAAATTGGCGGGATAGTAAAATCTGTTCTTTTATGTATCTGTGACGGATTTTTTGTATTAACAACTAGTTTTATTTTCCTCATATTCTAAATGAAAAGTAGAGTCATTGCCACGGGTAGAAGAATCAATTCCTCTCGGACTATAGCCGCCCTCGCTGCGCTCGGGCGTCTAACTACCTCGGGAATTGATTCTCTTCCACCCTAGTCTATGAATCTACTATTGTAGCCGGTTGTGCTCCATTTTTATACAACGTAGGAATGCGAGTGTACAGAAACTTCAGTTATTAAGCCTGATATTACGTTTACAGCCGGTTTCTTGAACAAATTAAACAAGTACACGTTGAGATCGTTCATTTCAAAGCAACAGGATTTTGAATGTTAAACTAAACAACTTTTACCAAATTAGATAGGTCGAATTATATAGTTTCATTCAGATTCCTTTAATCCCATTTCGATTTTTAAATGCAATTTTAACGTGTGTATAAACGCACAAATACCGGGTGTAAGGGACAGATCCGGAGGTCCTGGGTTCGATTCACAGGGGGGGAACACAAAGTTGACATTTGTTAATTTATCACTTTGTGAGATTTTCCCCAGTTTGGTTAGGACATTGCAGGCTGAATCACCTGATTGTCCGAGAAGAAAAAGGATTCTGTGCTTCGGAGGGCACGTTAAGCCGTCGGTCCCGGTCGCTGTCATTGATAGTGGTCGTTACACAAACCATGTCAGAGGCCTATTAGCTGTGCTATTAGGCGGTTTAAAAACTCTGATACCAGGGTTCATCGGGTCGATAGACTTAATATCCATACGACAGAAGAAGAAGGGACAGCGTCCCGCAAACTGATAGGGGTTGCTCAGTCAACGATACTAAACACATATCACCAGGATTTTTTTTCAGGAAATGAAAAAATAATTTTGCTTTTCCATACAAATTGTCTGATCGATGTGGTCATTTTGTATGAAAAATCATTTTTTATTTCAATTCATGAAAAATATTCCCGGTGGTAGTTGTTCAGTTTCGTTGACTGAGCAACCCCTATATGTTTGCGGGACGCTGTCCCTTACACCCCGTATATAATCGGAGGCACAAATATACTTACTACTTTTGTGTTACCCTATTTTTACCCGACTGCGCTACGCAAAGGAGGGTAATGTGTTTATCAGCCTATGTATGTATGTATGTATGTATGTTTGTTCCTTTGCGCCACTCTAGAGATCAAACGCGTGGGCCGATTTTAATGATTCATACGTCAATCGATTCGTCTTAACCATGCGAGTGTCACTGAAGACATGATTTTGATCAACATTTAATATGGTGACAAACAGACGCCATTTTGTAAAAATAAAAAAAAATTAAATTGGCAAACTATATCGAGTGGGGTGTCGTTGAATAGGTATTTCAAAATTAGTTTGAGGTTTCTTACACCATTTTTCGTTTCGGGTGGCCATTAAAGATTTACAACGATTTAAAGTTTGTTAATAATCATTTCTCGAGTTCGGTATATCTTTATCCAAAAAACGTGTAAGTAGTAGATTATACTTGTCCATTACACTAAATAATTTCGATCACTACTTTAGAAGATATCAAATGTTTTGAAGTTAAGCGCAATCGAAAAAATCCTACTCCTAGAAAGACCACCCTAACTTGATCCTCAATTATATTGAAGTTGCTTTACACGAGCAGCTCACATTATGTTGGTTATAAAAGAACTCTACACATCCCACAATAACGCAGCGTAATGCGGGGCAGAGGGAAAGTTGTTCAGTTTCATTGGTAGATTCATTCATTTCACGATACATATACCCTTTATGTTACATGTTGTATATTGTAGTATAGTTCAAATAATACTTTACAGTGGTTCTATCACAGTAGTTTTTACATTATATAATTACAAAACGGCTTCTTAGACCGCTGACGCTCTGTTACCCCTAGAAGGACTAATTATCAGTGTAGTTTAGACTACCGCAAGCTGCTTAATAATCCCCACGATATTAAAATGTCAAGATTAAGAACTTTACCGTCTCAGTATAACTGTGTCTACCTAGCCTTTTTCCCGTAGGTATTTCACGGGGTCGGCTACCTAATCTAGGGGATTGAACGAGGGTACAAAACCAGACCCAATCCTAGATTAGGTACACACAACCTTTTTTCGTCAAAGGTTGTGTGCAGGTTTCCTCACGATGTTTTCCTACACCGAAAAGCGCCGAATAAACATACATTATGAAATTCGAAAAACATGGTGGGATTCCAACCACGACCTCCTCCACAGAAGGCCACGGCCCTATCCACTACACCATCCAGGCTTCCGTCTCAGTATAACTAAAAACTAAAAAGTATAAAATAAAATTTTAAATTAAAAAATCAAAATACCCAACTGCGTAGGTAATATTAGGTACTTATTTTAATTTATAAAATTTACCTTTAAAAAGATAAAAACAAGTAGATCTATTTCTGTCTCCAAACCAACACCTCGTTTGTACACCCTAAGATCTGCTGCAAAATCTTACAAAAATCTCATGCAGTCGGAAGCAATATAATTATGATTTAATTGTAAATACCAACTTAAAGGACATAATTATTGCTTCCGAATGCATGAGATTTTTGTAAGATTTTGCAGCAGATCTTAGGGTGTACAAACGAGGTGTTGGTTTGGAGACAGAAATAGATCTACTTGTTTTTATCTTTTTAAAGGTAAATTTTATAAATTAAATAAGTACCTAATATTACCTACGCAGTTGGGTATTTTGATTTTTTAATTTAAAATTTTATTTGTAGTTTTGTGTGCATTTGCGTGTTAACAGGCTACGGGTTTTACGACTTGCGATTTTATTGTTTTGTCTTTTTGTACCAAACACGCCTCTACGTCGTCGGCATAATGTGTCCATAAGTAGCAATAATCCAAAAATTTGAATTTAATACCAGCACAATGCATCGTCGCAAAATTTGCTGCGGCGGTGTTGTTTGGGAGCTTGCAATTTGCATTTTATGCTTGAACGCGAGACTAACAAAGGCTGGCAGCCGACGGAAGCAAAAGAATTTTAGCTCAGCGGAAAAAATGAAGGATCCCGTCATCTTGTATGTTCCCTCGATGAACGCTTAAAAACTGTCCCAAACATGTCTGTAGGATCTGAGGCCCAGACTTAGTAAATTGATACAATAATGGGGAATTAGGTAGCGCACAAAATTTTGCTAAAATAGTCACCTGTCGTATTTTCTATCCTGATAGAACAGAAAAGGACGGCAATAATTTTATTCTGATTTCGTTAAGTCGTGGTCTCTCCGAATCGATAGCATTGAATGTGGATTGGAAAGCTATCAAATCAATAATATTTGATGCATTCAGTTTACAATATAGTCACGAGTAATGCGGTTTTCCCATCTGAGAACTTCCCTGTTGGTGTCACATGATACCCTTAATGTGTTCAAGCACCTTATATTATCAATTATGGTAGAGCAAGTTTATTGTATGAAGTGTGAACGCCGGAAATTGTGGGAAGATGAATTGATCAGCTTCAGTAAGATTGAGTAGAGAAACTCTATCTCATGGGATAAGAGTTGAGCCGCAGCCTCATTTAGTTTGGTGTTAATAAAGTTGTTCGGAGCAAAGATGGATTGCAAAATATTTGCTCCCCCAGTGATAATGTGAGCTCAGTAAGCGAGTACGGGGAAAATTGATAGTAAAGTTTCACTCGGCTAACTAGCTTAGGTGCTTATGTATTTAGATATAGACCTATCATCTAGAGACGCGGCTGAAAGTACAAAAAGTTTTTTTACTTTATTTTATAAGTTAAGGACTTGTTTTTTCACACAGACTCTACCGGGTGTAAGAGACAGCTTCTCGCAAACTGTTAATAAAACTGAACAAAATTCACCAGGAAATTCTTTCAGGAAACGAAAAACATTTTTCAATTCTCCAAACAAAATGTCCACCTCGATCAGGCAATTTGTATGAAGGCCTTATTGCTTTTTCACTTAAAGAATTTCTTTGCGAAAGTTGTTCAGTTTTATTGACTGAGCAAACCCTATCAGTTTGCGGGACGCTGTCCCTTACATTACACCCCTTATTGTTTTCCTTGGTCGTCCTCTCTTCCATTTTCATACAGTTTACCAGCAACACAATATGGTTGAAAACTAACGAGTAATAAAATTTTAAATTAAAAAATCAAAATACCCAACTGCGTAGGTAATATTAGGTACTTATTTAATTTATAAAATTTACCTTTAAAAAGATAAAAACAAGTAGATCTATTTCTGTCTCCAAACCAACACCTCGTTTGTACACCCTAAGATCTGCTGCAAAATCTTACAAAAATCTCATGCATTCGGAAGCAATAATTATGTCCTTTAAGTTGGTATTTACAATTAAATCATAATTATATTGCTTCCGACTGCATGAGATTTTTGTAAGATTTTGCAGCAGATCTTAGGGTGTACAAACGAGGTGTTGGTTTGGAGACAGAAATAGATCTACTTGTTTTTATCTTTTTAAAGGTAAATTTTATAAATTAAATAAGTACCTAATATTACCTACGCAGTTGGGTATTTTGATTTTTTAATTTAAAATTTTATTTTATACTTTTTAGTTTTAGTTATACTGAGACGGAAGCCTGGATGGTGTAGTGGATAGGGCCGTGGCCTTCTGTGGAGGAGGTCGTGGTTGGAATCCCACCATGTTTTTCGAATTTCATAATGTATGTTTATTCGGCGCTTTTCGGTGTAGGAAAACATCGTGAGGAAACCTGCACACACCTACAAAGATTTTCAAAGGTTGTGTGTACCTAATCTAGGATTGGGTCTGGTTTTGTACCCTCGTTCAATCCCCTAGATTAGGTAGCCGACCCCGTGAAATACCTACGGGAAAAAGGCTAGGTAGACACAGTTATACTGAGACGGTAAAGTTCTTAATCTTGACATTTTAATATCGTGGGGATTATTAAGCAGCTTGCGGTAGTCTAAACTACACTGATAATTAGTCCTTCTAGGGGTAACAGAGCGTCAGCGGTCTAAGAAGCCGTTTTGTAATTATATAATGTAAAAACTACTGTGATAGAACCACTGTAAAGTATTATTTGAACTATACTACAATATACAACATGTAACATAAAGGGTATATGTATCGTGAAATGAATGAATCTACCAATGAAACTGAACAACTTTCCCTCTGCCCCGCATTACGCTGCGTTATTGTGGGATGTGTAGAGTTCTTTTATAACCAACATAATGTGAGCTGCTCGTGTAAAGCAACTTCAATATAATTGAGGATCAAGTTAGGGTGGTCTTTCTAGGAGTAGGATTTTTTCGATTGCGCTTAACTTCAAAACATTTGATATCTTCTAAAGTAGTGATCGAAATTATTTAGTGTAATGGACAAGTATAATCTACTACTTACACGTTTTTTGGATAAAGATATACCGAACTCGAGAAATGATTATTAACAAACTTTAAATCGTTGTAAATCTTTAATGGCCACCCGAAACGAAAAATGGTGTAAGAAACCTCAAACTAATTTTGAAATACCTATTCAACGACACCCCACTCGATATAGTTTGCCAATTTAATTTTTTTTTATTTTTACAAAATGGCGTCTGTTTGTCACCATATTAAATGTTGATCAAAATCATGTCTTCAGTGACACTCGCATGGTTAAGACGAATCGATTGACGTATGAATCATTAAAATCGGCCCACGCGTTTGATCTCTAGAGTGGCGCAAAGGAACAAACATACATACATACATACATACATAGGCTGATAAACACATTACCCTCCTTTGCGTAGCGCAGTCGGGTAAAAAAGTGAAATCAATGTATTGGAAACGGGCTTTTGATATTTCCAACCAAATATTTCTGAATTCGGACTTGAAGGGACTGAATCGGGACTCCTCACTTTGCAGCAGTTTATACTGATCGCTCACGTCAAAGCTCTTGTACCTGTTTGAGTCCAAAGTTTACTCTGAATAGGTTTCAAAGTTCGGAGTGCAGTTACAGGGTCGATGTTTACCTTCGAGCTTGGGGTATTTATCTTTAGCGTAGCAAATTAGGTAGTATTTCCGCGTTTAGGGATCTGTTCTTCCTTAGGACGTACGATACTTATTTTTTGTCTAAGAG
The DNA here is from genome assembly GCA_029255725.1 of Scrobipalpa atriplicella. NCBI lineage: Eukaryota > Metazoa > Arthropoda > Insecta > Lepidoptera > Gelechiidae > Scrobipalpa > Scrobipalpa atriplicella. The sequence continues at coordinate 33,567 of JARACY010002675.1, forward strand.
GCAGTCCAACATCTTTATTTCTGTTCTTACAACATGAGCAATAGAAATGTAGATAATCTTGTCTTACTGATATTATAAATGCCAAAGTTACGATGTTTGGATATTGTGATGTTTGGAAGTTTGTTACTCAATCACGCTTCAACCACTAAACGGATCAGGATAAAACTTGGCAAACATGTAGGTTAGGTCCGGAATAGGACATAGGCTATTTTTCAGGAAAACCTTCTTTTCCACGGGAAAACTCATTTAACGTGAAACCGCGGGCGGAAAGCTAGTATAAGATGACCGTTACTCAATTAAGTACTTTCTAATGGTAGGGCTATAAATTTTTAAAAAATTATAGTAACATTTATAAGTGCAACTATAAAGGTACTATTGTATCTAAAACATATAACTTTTTCCTAAATTTCCCTGAATTCATGGCTACGTTGCGAATTCATCTCTAGTTTATTTTGTGTAAAATAACAAATTGATAAAGATTGTATACAGAAAAGAATCTCTAATACCGTAACGGGCACTCTGTATACTTAGTCGCATAAATAAAATGTAAATGGCCGCGTGGAAGAACAAAGAGTACAATAATTTGCATAATTCTGCTCACCTTTTAGCCTTTGGCCGCTGCTGGGCCCGAGCCAAACCGACTCCATTTAAAGATTATAAGCTTAGCTAACAGGGAAGCCACGTCTTTGCGCGTCTGATTTTGCGGCAACTTTTGCGTCTGTTTTGGCGTCTGTTTCTGCGGCGGCGTCTAAATTGACAGGCCATGACCAATATAGACCAAGAGCATGATGCCGATACACTTGTCTAAAGTTTTGATAATACTAAATAAATGATACCATTTTGAATTAATGATGCCTGTATAGCAAAACAATACCTATTTATTGTTTGTAATCCAGTAGATTACCAATTTAACTTTTTGATGTACATAATTGGAACACATACAAAATGAAGGAGACATTATTTACGAACTATATACTTTTTTATTTCGATTATATTTCGATTGGTAGACGTTTGATAAGTTTTCATTAAGGTTTGCCACACTCCATGCATACGTTTTATCTGTTTTGATGGTCATCATTTATCGCTAGGTTGACTCCTGTACTAAGAAGCCGTGACCAAATGCGCGAATTTATGTAAACATGTCACGTAATGTCAATATATGTCTAATATATGCCATGTCAAAACCATGGACTTATTGCTAGTAACAGGACTGAGCACTAGGTATAAAAAATTGACATTCTAATACAGGTTCATAGAGTGTAGGTAACGCCCTATGAACTTGTATTTAATATTGAATATGGTCTGCCAGAGCTATCATATAAAAAACGAGTCGAGTGAGATAGAACTCGTAAATACGTGATTTCTTTGTCCCTTTGTAATCGTTCATTTCATAAGTAAAAAACATAATTAAAAGCAAATATCATACATAAAAATAAATAAAAGCAACTAGGGGAGACTGTTCCGTAACAGTATGGCTAAGGCTCAGTAACAAATAAAACAAAATATTGTTTAGTCAACATTTTTGATTATCAATCTTTCTACTATCTCTTTCTTAAACTTTACTCTTTTCTATTTTAGATAACGCCGACTCCCGCTATATATCGCCGCAGATGAGCTTTTAAATAAGCTTGAGCAACTTCAAATCAAAATTCGTTTATTTTTGGACTTGAATGTCAATCACGAAAGCGGACTTGCATGCAATAACACACGGTTAGCAGAATTTGAAATATACCAGAAAAATAAATTTTAATTACCTAATAACGATAATAAGTGCAGTGCATCATACGATATTACCCCAGTATACGGTTTTAAACAAACAAACAAACAAACAAACAAACATTGAATGTGCCAGCCGCATCTCCTCCTGGGTAGGTATTCTGGTATATACTTTAAAAACCAGCTAAGGAATTCGAGAGTTTCAGTATTATTTTTTAATTTAGGCGATAACTCAAGTTCAACATTGGTAGCAATTCATGGTTGCAAAATATGTGTGCAAAGCGCGAAAGTCTTCAAATAAAATTTTTTGTTACTGCTGTTTTGCTGACGTCTGATTGGTGGTCCACTGCTAGCAGAATTACGGTAATAAGTGCAGTGCACCATAGGATATTACCCCGGTATACGGTTTTGGACCTTTTGGAACGGTCTCCTTTATTCAAAAGGGACAGAGAGTTCACATCTAGCTATCTCGCACGGCACATTTTCTTGTTGCCGGAGCTCAGTCCTGTTAACATATTGTCCATGTCCGTGCCAGATAACTTTGCGGTTATGTATGGCGCTAGTGTCTTTAGAACATGACACTTTGGAGACTGGAAAAATTAGTTCCATTTTTCTTCACGCGCAAAGTTATTTGGCACGGACTCATGGTCAAAACATGTTAGGGCTGCCAGGTGAAAATATTTTGCAATCTTATCACAGCGTAGTAGTTCTCCAACTGAAATTATATGACGGAAATTTTTAACTATTTATAACATAAAAACTTAAACATTTAAAAATAAGTGACCCACATACAAAAAGCTATACTATTATATACCTACTATTCACATTAAAAAGCTTGTAGCTGTAAAATTATTCTAATGTAATGTTTTTATCGCGGAACATTGACAGAAATTTCCGTCAATCAGGAGAACTACCCAGTTTTTAAAAAACAAGGAGGTTTTATTCTGAGTATCACGGTGCAAAAGTCGGATTAAAAATATATATATTTAATCATTTATTATTGCACACAAATAACATCCTAATAAAAGTAAACAAAGAACCTGATACAGACAATGGGCCCGATTCGTAACCATCACGACTTAACTAAATCTCAACTAAAATTATTGCCATCCCATACTCTTCCCTCATGGTAGAAAGTGACAGGTTTGGACTTATTAGTTAACCACGAATTGCTACCATTGCTCTATAGAGAAAAATCTTACAACAGACGTTTTGAAGCAACCATTCGCGGACTGGCAAACACGAAAAAGCCAATTGCCGAATTCGGGGTTTGGCAGGTATGTAAAACGACCAATCCGCGGAGTGGTACTGATGAAATGCCAGCCCGCGAAGTGAGCAGTTTTTGATTCAACCACACCGCGAAATGGCATAGAAGAAATGCCAGATACCGAACTAAATAAAAAAAACGCTGTCATGGGTCGTCGGGTCAACATGGATCGTGTCGGCGGAGATGAGTTGTCAGTGCGGGGAAGAGTTATCAGTGCGGTGCGGGGTGAGTTGTCAGTGTGGGATGAGTTGTCTGGGCGGGGATGAGTTGTCAGAGCGCGATAAGTTGTCGGTGCGGGATAAATTGTCAGCGCAACATAAGTTGTCTGACACTGAAAACTTATCCCCGCACTAACAACTCATCCTACACTGACAACTCGTCCCCCACTGACAACTCATCCCGTACTGACAACTCATCCCTGCACTGACAACTCATCCCACACTGACAACTCATCCCCACGCTGACAAATCATCCCCTCTCTGACAACTCATCCCCGCACTGACAACTCATCCCCACGCTGACAAATCATCCCCTCTCTGACAACTCATCCCCGCACTGACAACCCATCCCCGCACTGACAACTCATCCCCGTACTGTCAACTTTTCCCCACACTGACAACTCATCCCCACACTGACAACTCATCCCACACTGACAACTCATCCCCCACTGACAACTCATCCCCGCCCAGACAACTCATCCCACACTGACAACTCATCCTCGTTCTGATAACTCATCCCGCACTGATAACTTAACCTCGCACTGACAACTCATCTCCGCAGACATGACCCATGTTGACCCGACGACCCATGACATCGTTTTTTTTTAAATGTAGTTCGGGGTCTGGCATTTTGTCAATACCACTCCGCGGATTGGTCGTTTTACATACCTGCCAAACCCCGAATTCGGCAATTGGCTGTTTCGTGTTTGCCAGTCCGCGGAATGATCATCAATGATCGTTTTAGAAAGCTCAATGGCCGAAATAAAAGGACATTTCGGGGATTGTGCGCTTTGCATTTGCCAATCCGCGAAATGATCCTTTTTTTCCGGCCAATGAGCGCTTTCGGGGATTGTGCGTAACATATCTACTAACTATTATTAAGTTAGTAAAAAATCGACCGTTTTCCGTGACGAGATAAAAAAAAAACTAAAATTATACAAGTGGCAGCCCTAAAACCGTACTGATTTGGCAGATGTTTGGCAGACGCACGGGCGATTTTTTTGACATTCGCAATTTTCACCGCCGGTCGCCGAAACACGTGGCCTCTCTCCGAAAGACGTGGCCTCTCCCATACATTCCCATACGTTTGTTTTTTTCGCAAGACGCGCCGCCAGTTTTGACGCAAGAAAATTCGCGCATGCGAAAAAGACGTGGCTTCCGCCTAAGTCCTTTACAATGTTACAGTGCCCAATGATTTACGTGCGTAAAAAACGTTACGTGTTGGTTAATTTTACTTTTATGTAAAACATGTAATAACCTTCGACAATCGAGAAACTTACCAATCAAAAAAATACTTTTTTCTTTGTATATTGACAGTGAACTTTCAATGTAAAGTTCACAGAATCGTTTCATTTGTTACACTTCCTTTTAAGTACGACAAAGATTAGTCCTTTAGTAGGTAGTCCAAGTGTTCAACGAGTGACTGAAGTGTTACTTGTTGGTCTGAAAAAAAAAATACTTTAGGCAAGGCAAGGGCGAAAATGCGGGGTTGTTAAAGCTAGCAAGTTGTTTAGACGAAAAACATAATATTTATTAAACAAGGTAAGAAATAATCTAATTTGCTAGAAACTCAGTCTTATACAAAACTTCAGGGAAATAATGTTGTACAACTAAGTTTCTCTTTGAGTTATATCACTCGTATACTCTTCTCGAATGAGTATGCACGGTTTTATATACCTACTTAGTTTTATAATTTGACTACGTACGAAAACTTAAAATATAGGTATATAGGAAAACCTATTTAAAAACGCTTAGAACTACCATGATATCAAATATTGTTAATTTGGTTCACGAGTAACAATTTATTTTACATATCTCATGCTCAGTAAGTGGTTCATACAACCCTAAAACCCGGGATGTAAGTGGTACTTTGCATCATAGGTTTTGAAACCTATGCTGCAAAGTAATTTGAATAAGGAACTGTCAAATTGCAAGAAAAAAAAAGTTGATAGCCTTATTTCAAACACACGGAATCGGATGATTAATCGAATCGGAATCGATTTTAAAACAAATTCTATTCGAATTTATTTAAATATCGAACTGGCCAGTACTAAATATGACGCATAGAGTCACGGAATAAGGCCATAAAAATGTAAACATAGGATTATGAAAATTATGAAATTTTTACTCTGTGGTTTTTATAACATATTTATAACCTCAAAACTTGAGTTTGTCGATTTATACTTAGCATTTTATTATAAAACATTAACAAATTAAACAGTCAGTATACTTAACAAAATGTCTACTTGCAAATTAGATAATTTTTCTTACGCGAATGCATATATTTGTGATGGTTAAATTCGCTCATAGTGAGTTGGTATTGCCTACTGTTTCGTCGTAATTTCATGTTTTAATTTTCTTATATTTTCCCATAATTTTAACTTATCTTTCATTCGATATGTAAAGCATAGTGCTTACCTCATGGTGTAAGTCATCAAATGCATACTCGTACCATTAGCGCCCTCGCTGCGCTCGGGCGCCAAAAACCTCGTATGCATTTGATGACTTACATCCTTTGGTTAGCAATATACTATTGTTAAAAAACAAGTAGGTAAGTAAAATGAATATCACGAAATATATTTTCTGGTTTTGTGTCATGCAAAATAAAATATGGAATTACGTTGAAGATTGTTGGAGGAATACATTTATTTACGTATCCTTAGTTTGGTAACAAGATAGAGCCCGTGATAAGGGTCCGCGGGTTCATTCCCAGTTCGACCTAAACACGGTTCAATTTTATTTAAAAAAAATGACAACCAAGAAATCAAATATTCAACTCACTAGGGATCTCTAGAATTGCCGAGGTGGTCAGAAACCAGAAGTCCTAATTTAGGACTGTCATATCACCGTCCTATTTTCGAATGATTGCATCTTTATTTTTGTACCTATTATAAAATAAGTTGTATATGGTGCTATCGATGAGTACAATTTATTTTCTGACTAGGTACCTGTGCTTTATTATACTCATATCTTGTGTATTATACTACAATTTTTGGTACGTATACGACAAGTTTAATGCATTCCTTATTATTTGAATATTTAAAAGAAAATAAAGAATAAAGTAACGTTGTCCTAAAAAAACCGTAACGATAGAATTCCATAGTTAGGTACTTTTTTAGAAATACATTGTTGAAACGGGAATACACCAGTCTACAGTCCGCTTTTTCAATCTCCGTCTGAAATTATTTGTGCAAAAGTAAGTCGTTTTATTCATAGCAAGAAAAGGATTTTCTCAATTTCCACGGTCAGCTTTTCTTATTTATTTTTTTCTTGTGTCCCTAGATTACTGTGATTTACCTCATTTCTGTGACAAGAAGTAAACTGATTTTAGTTATGTATTGGGTCCTTACATATGAAATTGCCGTTCTTTCATAGTTGACAGTATTGAGTATAGGCAATTTCACATATAAGGACCTATTTTTTATTGTCGTAATTATAATTAAATTATAATATAATTATAAAAAGATTTAAAAAAATGTTATATGTC
>JARACY010002676.1:0-40253 GCA_029255725.1 Scrobipalpa atriplicella
GCAATATTTTACAATTTGAGTCTCAAGAGATATTTTTTGTTCACAAATTGAGTCCAGTTCAGTGACTGCATATTATTATTTTTTATATTTAAACTTTCGTTTTCTCGGTTTTCACCGGTTTACTGATTATGCACGGGCCTAAGCCAAGTGCATATCAGGATTTATGTTAGCACTAGGATCTGAAATCGGTTCAGTAGCATGAGATTGTAGGTTGATGTTAGACTGATTATTAGAGATTATAAAATCGTTTGTCCTTACTGACTGACTTAGAGATTATAAAATCGTTTGTCCTTACTGACTGACTGACTGACTGACTGACTGACTGACTGATTCATCAACGCAGAGCCTAAACTACTAAAGCTAGAATCATTAAACTTAAAGAGCAAGTTCCTCTTATAACGTAACCTCCCACTAAGAAAGGATTTCCGGATTTTCCCTCCCTAACCGGGTAAAAAGGGGGGTTGAAGTTTGTATGAAAGTCCGTCAATTTTGAAGGTAGGATCTTCAAATTTTGTATTTAGGCTAATGATTAAAAAATAATTTATACGTGTTTCAGCATTTTTGCATTTTTTACCCCTAAGAGGGTTAAATAGGGGATGGAAGTTTGTATGGAAATTCCGTCAATTTTGATGCAGGATCTTCCAATTTTGTTTTTGGGCTAAAGATTTAAAAATAATGAACACGTATTTCAGCGTTTTTGTATTTTCCACCCCTAAGGGGGTTAATGGAAGTTTGTATTGAAATTCCGTCAATTTTAAAGGTAGGAACAGCGCGGGAACTCAATCCCACGGGAAAACTCTTAGCTGCGGGTGAAACCGCGGGGCGGAAAGCTAGTTAGAGATAATTATGTGTCCAAAATTAATTCGTTAGTTAGACGTGTCATGTTTATATCAAAACTGTTGTAAGTTTGATGAATGTGCAAATTAATGTATTAATTACTGTACAAGGTTATATTATTGTGCTGTTTTGACTATCAAAAATGTTGCAGACATGATTCATTGCATGAGTAGGACATTTTTGGATAAAATTGAGATGGTTTTCATTTCATTTCATTTATTTATAAATTACACATTCAAGTACACAGTTTTAACAGGTTTGCACCCAATTAACTATGCTTAACACTAAAATAAATCACCTAAGTACATAATTTTTACAGTCAATATCAAATTGTTAGATAGAAATTAGAATCAGGTCAAATTTTAAGAAGATTATCACAATTAAAATAATACAATAATAAAATAATACAAAAATAATCATTTAAAATAATCATTTAGGTCCAGTCACAAATTTCACAATAATAATATTTCATGTCAAGCTTACCTACTTACTACACATTAGATAAAAAATGTTTAACCGTTATTCGTGCATAAATACTTTAATGTCGCTTCTGTGAATTTAGTCAGAGAACAATTAAATAAGTCTATGTCCTTAGATACCTCATTTAAAATACGCAATGCTGTTACTACTGGTGTGAAGTACCAGTAGGTAACATTAGATTATGTGGGAAATTCGGCGCTGCAAATAATACGAGTTAGATAAGATCCATGTTACCTGTCATTTCATATCACAAGAGAACAAAAAGGTATGGCAATAATTTTTGTTGAGATTTAGTTAAGTCCCGTGTGGTGCCGGGTTAGAATAGCATCACCCCATAATAACTTCCTGCGTGTGTCGTAAAAGGCGACTAAGGGATAAATCCAGGGAATGGGCAGCAGCGTTCCCTGTGAATGGAAAACTTCTACTGCGCTCACCAACCCGCCCGCCAAGCGTGGTGAGTATGGCATTACCCCCCAATTTTGGGGAGGTCCATGTCCAGAAGTGGACTGATGATGATGAATAGTTAGGTCGTGTTTAAATGATGAATGTACTGAGAAATCTTCCTCTATCTAGTAGGTTGTGACTTCCATGCTGGACTGGGAGTGATAGAAAAACATAGAATGTGCCAGCTGCATCTCCTCCCGTGCATGCAGTAAAAATTAGCTAAGGGAAGGGAGGGTTTCAGTATATTGCAATTTAGGCGATGGGCTGACAACCTGTCACTTTAGCAATATAACATAATCACCTGTATAATAACCCTCAAAACTTGTCAGACGTGGCGGAATGACCTTTATTTAGGTCGTTTTTGCTCTGCCTACCCCAATAGGGAAAAAGGCGTGATTTTATGTATGTATGTATGTATTTAGTGGGTTGTAAAGTCCACAAATGACCCAATGAGCCCTGTCAGACTTACTTAGGCAGCCCGACTATAAAAAAAAACAGCTAAGTACTTCAATATTTTAGGTCTTTAATATTCCATGTGATAATATTGAATCACGATAAAAAAACATATCGGTAAAAGTAATGATATCGTATCTTAGCGATAAACTTATTAACTTATCCGTATCTTTAGCGATAAACTTTTTTACTTATCGTTATCACCATTGCCTACATGCCCAGAGTGGGGTCTTTAGTATATGTTTATTTGGGTTGAGCAAATTACCACTTGCAAACCAGCTAGCAAAATTATTTGCTATGCCACTTATCATTATTATCATTGTCACTACTATTTCGATTGGGTAATCTATTTGCACAAATATTATGTACATACTCTGATTTCAAGTGATTCGAAGATAAGTGAAGACAAATATAGAATTGTATTTGCTTATGGCTTAAGTAAATAGGTTCTGGGTAGAGCGTAATTTTTTCTTTGTGTTTTTTCAATAACAAAGATGATAAAAAATATATGTGCGTGCATGCTAGACTGGGAGCGATGGAAAAACATGTCCCCGCTGCTTCTTACATATTGTTGAAAGCACTATACATACACTGTTGGTTCTTCTTAAATCGACTCTTAAGAATTCTCGGACTTTGTTTTCTCTAAAGAGGCCCGCAAGTTTTTCGGATGGAAAATACTTTTTACAATGGCCTAGTTAGCTTGCTGTGTTCCGTCGGTGCGTGAGACCACCAGTGCAGGCGTCTTCTGGGTTAACTCGCTCCATCGTCGACTCTGTCACGGTCATCGCTGTAGAGTCAAGAGCTTACCCATTCCAAGTAAAAAAATAAAAAGGTTTTTAAAAACCTGGCCTAGCTTTAAATGGATATTTTTTTATAATCTATTGTTTGACCTGCACGATAAGGAATGACCAAAACTGATTTACACTTTAAATCGAGTTCCTTTATAAATAGACGATAGACATTATTGTGTTACCATTGAAATAATATCTCTCTGTGAACTCGCACATTATAAAAATAAATAAAATTGCTTTATTTCAGGCCATACAACCCATATTTATATTTTGTATTTGGAAAATAGACTAAAATATAATATATATAACTTAAATTTTTACATCATTTTCATCATTATATTATAATATTAAAAAACAATATTATAAGGATAATACATTGAATTTGTTACCTAAGTATTTCAGAAAAATGAATTTAAAGTTTAATTTCAGTACTACTTAGACAGTGATATACAGATTCGTGGAGATCATGATTTAACTAAATCCTAACCAAATTGTTTGCCGTCCTTATCTTTTATAGTTTCATGGGCCGATTCATATCATTCAGGGTGCATTTACCCTCTCTGTTACACGTTGTATAGTTCTTATAGTTGAGATAAATAGAAAAACAACAACAAAAATATTTAAAAATCAACTGTCATTTTCTCTACACATGAATACGTTAGTACCACCGTCCAGACCGTACGCTTCACCGTCATACATAAGCATAACCCTGCCAGCTTAAATAGTCATCCTTTGTCTATACTTTACATGGGTTATCTAACTCCTGAATTTGGTCAGCTGATCGTCCTGACGAAGCAAAGGTACTCTTAGTGTACGTTCAAATTCGTTGCGAGAGGACGTTCATAATTTATTATATTTTTTTTTGTTGATATAAATATTTACGCGCATATTTTTCGTCATGACATCTTTAATCTGTAAAAAATTGAGAAATTAATACGTTCTTTGCGGATTCGTTTGGGGTGTTTTAGAAGTGCTGTGTGTGTATTTTGTGTTATATTATAAGTTTACCTTAAGTTTGTGAACTTAAAAAATAAATAAACTGTTTAGGTAACCTTTAAATCAGTACTTAATTATGTGAATTTGTTAAAAAATAATAAGTACGAAATTGACAATTAAAATAGTAAAAAAACTATTAAAGTTAAATAAATACAGAAAAGTAATAAAATTGAATCAAACTAGTTGACAATTTATAATAACTTTTTATTAAAGTACCTAATTAAAGCGTTTTGTCAAAAATCAACTTTAAAAGTGACCGTGAACGTATGTCCTAAACGGCCCGTATTAATAATCACCTATCAAGAGTGACAGCGAGTATCAGAAATGTCATTTCAGTACAAATCAGCCTGTCAAATCCATACTTCATATTGCGCTCAATCTTGAGATCGCTTTATAAATACGAGCCACAGTGATGTGACCAGTGCAATACCTACAAACTATACCCCAGTGACATGTCCGCTAAGTGCTCTATACTCTGTCTGAGGATGACTCGGATCTCAAGATGACCTGGACCCGGGAGCTGGAAAGGGCGTCGGCGCTTGCCACTAGTCGAGGCCACTGGCACACCCTACTGTTCTACTTGCTGTGTGGACTCGCTGCGATACCCACGTCTTTTCTGGTCTTCTCTCAAGTGAGTATCTTACTCCATGCTGGACTGGGAGCGATAGAAAAACATGGAATGTGCCAGCTGCATATCCTCCCGGGCATGCTGTAAAAACCAGCTATGGGATTCGAGGTTTTCAGTATATTGTAATTTAGGCGATGGGCTGACAACCTGCTGTCACTACAGCTATACGTATACAGATCTATCTTAAACAATCCTCAAAACATGTCAGACGTGGCGGAACGGTTTTTTTTTTTGGGTTGTTGACGCTCTGCCTACCCCATTAGGGATAAAGGCGTGATTTATGTATGTATGTAAGTATCTTATAGGCGATCTACCATACTAATTAAACTCATAATCACTGACTCTTATGCCCGTATTTATAACCAGCTCTCAAGAGTGTCAGAGTTTGAGTTCGTATCAGAAAAGTCATTTCAGTACAAAACGACCTGTCAAATCCATACTTAATATTGCTCTCAATCTTGAGATCGCTTTATAAATACGACCCTTAATATTATTTAAAGCAATTTCGACATTAATAGCACCACGGATATTCCCACAAATCCCACTAGGAAAAGACCAGTGAAGTGGTTAAAGTCAATAAAATAAAGGATTATAATAATAATAAATCTTTTTAAACAAATCTCACCACCGCGATCTAACACAAAACGACCAAATGAACAGCGAAGCGACATCTCTCGAGTACTTCATACAAAAATGGAAGCACAGTAAATTTCCCGTTTTTAATCAATTTAATAACGTGAGCTCGAATGGTTTGATAACTACAACGTTGATGTCCAGAATCTCAAGGCCATGGCATACCCTACTTGCTCTGTGGACTCATCATTTATACCACCTGTGGTACAAATCGGTGGTACATGTGACTCGTCATAGCGGGGCAAGGGTAACAACTCATCATAAAGGTTCCTTTCTAGTCTTCTCTCAGGATTTGACAGCTATTACAGATTTTGTCCAGATACTTTTTATGAAATGTCAAAAACGCTTTTTTGTATGAAAATAGTAAGTTATGACGTCACATTTTAGTAAATATTGACTACTCAAATCAATAACTTATATACTTTTAACTCGATTATTAAAATCTAAATGTGATTTTTTTTTTAAATGATGAATGAAGTCCACAATATTTTTAGCCACTAGTTTTAAGTAAGTATAAACGTTTTGATCTTTTTAAGCTACCCAGTCAAGTACCCAATTGTATATTGTTAACCTTACACTCTTCTACTTTGTAAAATCGACATTCTAAGATTCAAAATTTCAGGAAATTCAACATTTTAAAAATTCGACATTTTGGGGAATTCAACTTCATTGTCGTAAAGGCTCTTGATCTATATTTTATTTATGTAAATGAATTGAAATTCCATGCAAATGGTTTGAAAAGACATTGATTGACGATAAACCTTCAGTCGCCGCGCAGTTCATAATGTTTGTTTCTTCGAAATTCAAATTTAGAACCACATCTGCAGCGCAATACACCGGAGGTGTAAATATTACATGCCTCTACATATATAAAGTCACGCCTTTATCCTTCACGGGGTAGGCAGAGCGTGAAAAATATTGATGACCATTTTATTTTAGATTAAAGGCGTGAATATAATGTATGTATGTGTAACAGTGACAGGTCTCTCGAATCCCTATGTTGGCTTTTACAGCATAAGCCCGATAAGAGAAGCAGTTGGTACATTCTATGTTCTTCCATCGCTAACAGTAACAAAAATCCCACAAATTCCAAACAAAAATTATTGATAAACTTTTTAAATTTTAAGTGCGTCAATTATTTTATTAAAGTGTTTCGTTGATTGATAATGCTAAAAATCATTATCAGACCCCACTCGACTGCAATATTAAATAATAATGAATCATCATAAGGTAGTATAAAGTTGCCCTCCTGTCTGGGTCAGTGACAGGCTGCACCGCACGGCGAGGAATTTTTGAGTTCGGTCAATAAAATGTCTAAAGATCGTTTGGTAAATCTTTGATAACGCAAATATGCACATGTCTACATAAACAAAGTAGGTACTAGGTACTACGACAAAGACAGTCTGTAGGTTTAGTCACGAACTGTTTCAAGAAGACACTTTGCAAGTATGTCAGAAATAAGCACAATAAATAAACAAGATACAACCACAATGAAATATACAAAATACGGAGTTCTTCCTTTTCAAATGTAAATGGTAAATACTGGAATGGAAACACGTTTTCATTATGTATTGTGCATAATATTATGTATTCTCGTCTTTTTTTTCTGTCGTGTAGATTGTCGGGTCGAAGGAAGGGATAAACCATGGTGTCAGAGTTATGAAACCGCCCTAATTCACCAGGTTTAATCGGGTTGATCGACTCGTAAGACACATACGACAGAAAAAAGAAGATTGGCTTCTGATGTGGCTCCTTCACGACCAATTTTAAAGACAGGCGGCAGACGACTCTTCGAAGCACGGAATCATATTACTTGTCAGACATTCAGATAATTCAACCTGCAGATTGTTCTAACGAAACCAACTATAACAATCTGCAACAACAATACACCCTTAGATCTTCATTGCAGCTTATGAAAAAGAAATATCAATCCCTTGATATCCAGTATGAGTTTATATTGAGATCTTCTAAGAATAAACCAAGTAAAGTGTCAAATCATCAGCAAATGATCATGACTCATAGACCCCTGCTGCGGTTTGGTGAATAAATAATCATTAAAATTTAATAGGCAAATACTTTTAACCTATAGTACCTACTTATACTTATATTATAACAACAAGCTACGAGTATAAAAATGTTCTAGAGAACTACAGTTTATTTATGATAGGATACGACAGAATAATAAAAAAATAATGGGGTCAAGACAAAATACGTCAGCCGGGACGCGCCCAGGACTTGGAACTAAGGCTCGTATTTATAAAGCGATCTCAAGATTGAGATCAATATTAAGTATGGATTTGACAGGTCGTTTTGTACAGAAATGACATTTATTATACAAACTTAAATTCGCTGTCACTCTTGAGAGCTGATTATAAATACGAGCCTAAGATTGTCACCGAGTGGACATCTCAAGTCAAGATGGTAATCTGAGGTCATCCCCGCAAAACATGGAGTGACATTACGTAGGTATAGGTACAAAAGAAAAAAAAATAGATAACCAAACTTTAGAGTATGAACCTACCAATCGCATAATGTTCCAGCTGCTTCTCTTCAAAGAAACGAGGGTTTCCGGCCCGTATTTATAATCAGCTCTCACGAGTTACAGCGAGTTTGAGTCCGTATCAGAAATGACATTCCAGTACAAAATTACCTGTCAAATCCGCACTCAATATTGCTTTCAATCTTGAGATCGCTTTATAAATACGAGCCTCAGTGTATTAGAATTTAGGCGATGGGCTGAAAACCTCGATACACATTTAAATTTCAAATTGCCCTCAGTGGGAGCAATTTGTATGCGCACAAAATCTTGAGTAAAATCGTTATTTTGTCAATCTCTATCATGAGAGAACAGAAAGGGACGTGACCTCCAGGAATCGGAACCAAGGGTGGATCCAGTCTTTGGATTCAGGTGGGGGTCATTTTGTTGAGGTCTGTACGCAAGCACGGTACATAACTAATAAAATAGGATACGCAAATAAAGCATGCTCGAATTTTCACGAAAATAGATAACCACACAAAATATTATAAACTTAATGCGAGACTAACTTACTTAATTAACGAGATTAAACTTAACTTAATGCTCGATTTTTTACGAAAATAAAAAGATACACTACACGCAAAAGAATTAAAACGTAGCTCGACTTATCACTAGTATAAATAGATAAACACGCAAAAGAATTAAACGTAATGCGAACGGTACGAGCCCGACTTTTCACGGAAATAAATAGACAAACATGCAAAAGAAATCAAACGTAATGCGAGCGAAGCAAGCTCGACTTTTCAGCAAAATTAAGAGAAAAATACGCAAAAGAATCAAAAATTAATGCAAGTGAAGCGAGTTCGACGCAAAAGAAATAAAACCTAATGATAAAAAATAGATAAACACGCAACAGAATATAAACGTAACGCTAGCAAAGCGAGCTCGAATTTTACAAAACTGATTTGATAAGTACGAAAAAAATTAAACGTATCTCGCAAAACGAGTTTGACTTTTCACGAAAGTAAACAGATAAACTTGTAAAACAATGCGAGCGAAGCAAGCTCATCATCATCATCCTGAGGTGCCATCTTCATATTGCTAGTTCGAATTTACAAAAATAAAATTAGATAAACACGCAAAAGAAGTGACTTTCCACAAAAATTAATAACAAACATTGACATTTCGCAAAAATAAAATAATGTAAAACAATACATACATACAGAGGGCGAAGGTCATGACCCCCATAACCCCCCCCCCTGTATCCGCCCTTGACTGTTACTATTACATATTCAATTTTCCTGTGATCACAGAATATACATAATATAATAGTGTTACTGTGATGTGACCTTATATAACACATATAATGAGCACAATTCAAGCGGCGTCTTCTTTTCTTTGTTAGCAATCTCTATATTTGCACCAGCTTTTAACAACATACATGCTACAGCTTCCCTGTCTTCCTCACATGCCAAATGCCTGAAAATTAAATCACAAGTGAAAACATTTACTACCAAATTACTTGTAAAATAATCGAAATATGATTGACAAAATATTTCATTTTTAACATCTCTCGCAGTCGAGACGCTGGGTCCGTGGGGTCCAGAGGCAAATTTTATTTGTAATTTGAATTGTACTTTGCATATCTTTTCTAAAAAAAAACATTACAAAAACATTACATACCAAAAGTCTATCTAACTCTTCAACTATAGAGTGAACTTACAATGGTGTAGATCCAGTAGAGTCTTGAATATCAAGTTTGATGTTGTCAAATGTTAGCAGTAAATCTACAATGTTACTTCTGTCCTGAGCTGCTGCTCTATGCAACGGAGTAGCATGCAACACATCTACCTCATTGATATTTGCTCCATTCTGTAGAAGAATTTGTACAACCTAGAATCAAATTTAAAAACATTGTTACAGAAATTCATCGAAATTCATCCAGACCGCCTGTCATCAACTAAGTTTGATTTAATTATGTGTACCTCTTTATGTCCTTTAGAGCAAGCATAATGCAATGCAGACTGTCCACGATTAGTCTTACTATTTACATTTGCCCCCTTGCCAATGAGTAACCTGACAACCTCAAATCTGCCAGCTGAGGCAGCCAGAATTAGCGGAGTGGAGTTGGTGTCATCCATAGGGTCAATAGGGCTTCCAGAATCAATTAAAAAATTTACAAGATTTTCATTGCCACCTGATGCCGCCCAGTGTATCAAAAGCCGGTTATTCTGAAATTAAAAATGTTGTTCATTAGCAGTTGAGTCTTCATTTATCTGGCGAATTAGGGATATACCGTTTGCTTAATAAAATCTTCCTACCTCATCCGCAGTCGTCACTAATGATTTATCCTGATCTATCCATACTTTTACTTGATTAAAATCACCCTTGTAGGCAGTTTCATATACTGAACCAATCGACATTTTATTAGATTTTATACCGGCTTCAAATCAAAAGGTGCAAAATCACGACTTCACCAGGGCCTTCTCACCCCGTCAGGGTAATAGTATAGTACCTACTCTGTGTTCTCACCACAGAGAAGAGTAATAATACCTCATACCTCCTCATACATAGTGTTGAACAGTAACCTAGGATACGTTAAATAAACAGTTACAAAACGAAAAAACAGGTTTTATTACTCTCCTCGTTTCGTAGTACAAGGAGTTTTTATTCTGAGACTCCACTGAGCTTAAAAAAGGTTGGTATGACAATGATATAAAAGTTTATTCAATCCATCTCTTCCAGGTCTTCACAAATGCCACCCCACCGCACTGGTGCGCACCACCTCCTGAACTCGAAGGCCTAGGGCTCCCCAACGAGCTACTTCGCAACCTTACAGTACCAGGAGGTCATGGCACGTTCGAGTCTTGCTCGGCTTACACCATTGAACGCAGAGCCTTGTATGCCGCTTTGAGTGACTATGTGGATGAGCGGTGAGTTAAAGCTACCAACATTTCTTGTTATTATGTTGTCCTTGTGCAAGCTTTTCTTTAGTTGGGAGAACTAGGGGAAAAAGTCGAAGTTTGTCAAAGACTCCATTAATCAAACTTGAATGTGTTGCCAAAACGTCTTCAGAGTTCATGGTGGGTTAATTACTGCTATATTTTCTAACCAAATCTAGATTCAAAGCACTATAGAGAGATAATCATAGTCGGAATCATGAGCTACTTTAACTGGATCCGTTATAATATTTTATGAATATGCAACAAGTATTTACCAGTATAAACAAAATACTTCATTCAATTACGAGTTTTTCTAGTTATGAAGATTATACAAAAAGTAAGGCCATCGCAGCAGCAAATACTCAAATGCCCAGGCACGAGTGACAAAAACGAATGTATGAATGAATATGTGAAGGTCAATGCTTACGTACAATATCGCAGAATTCATAAGTAAAAAGGGTAAAGCTATTAATAATAAGTTAAGTACTATAAATTCAAAATTAATTGTGTTTATGACCCAAATACAATAAAATATTTGATAAGAGAATGATAGAAATCAATGTGTGTCAATGTCAAGGCCTTAGATTTTAGACTACAGTGTAGTATTAGGAATGTCTTCAAAGTGCAATATGCCATTGATTTTATGGTTTGGTATTAAATCTATCTTTAGAATTTCAAAGGCTCGTATTTATAAAGCGATCTCAAGATTGAGAGCAATATTAAGTAGGTATGGATTTGACAGCCCGTTTTGTACTGAAATGACATTTCTGATACGAATTCAATCTAGCTGTCACTCTTGAGAGCTGATTATAAATACGGGCCAAAGACTTGGGTGAATGCCAGTGGCTTTATGGTTTATACTACAGTTTCAACCAGCCTCGGTCTTCTCTGCCTTAGACTAGAGTCAAAAGATAATAGCAACGATATCTACTGTATGTAAAAAAAAAACTGATTAAACCCATAAAACTGAACAACTTTCCTAAGGGACATAGACCGAATATGAATCAAATATTTGGCCCTCCCATATAAAATGACCTTACACCATTTAATTGTTACAACATGGCACTCCTCAAGAAACGAGCCTTTTCCTTCTTGAAATGACCCCCCGGGTGTTGCAAGTGTCCATGGGCGGCGGTGATTACTTACCATCAGGTGACCCGCCTGCTCGTCTGATTCGCTCTTTCATAAAAAAAATTATAGTAGGACCAAATAGTTTTTTTTAATTTTTGACCAATATTTCTTGGGGAAAGTTGATCAGTTTTATGGCTTTAAAGCATTGGGATAGAGGTTCTTATACCTTGAAGGAATCTTCTCAAGTGAGAAGTTGATTTGGAAATAAATTTTAATGTTTTTCACAGATCAGAGCTAATCAGTGAAGGTGGTACATTGCGAATGGTGAAAATCCATCAACTGGTACCAGCTGTGGGAGAAAATGAACGGCAAGAACAGGTACCTATTAATTTGACTACATAATTTTTAAAACATGGTGTAAATATTTAATTGCCGAATCACAATTCTAATCACATAGTATGTCAAAGATATTTGATAATTTGATGATATCTGACAACTCATATTTTGCATACAACTTGCATAAGCTGTCAGATATCAACATAATAGTGGACTGATTTAATAACAGAAAAAAATACATACGGATTTATATGACAGAAGTCTGCATGCAAGCATTATTGTGATGCCATTATGCCTGTATTTGAAAACAGCTCTCTCCCTTTTCATGTTCCAGTTGTTAACTGATTTGATAACATCAGCACATACCTAAACTGGTTTTAAGTATCGGTTTCTTAAATCTTACCTGTAATCAAATCAGTGGTCAGACTGCTGTAACCTGCTATAGTAGGTACTAATCATTAAGTTAATATTTTTTTGAACTCTGATGATGATGGTGATGATAAAGATAATCTTTTTTTGCAGATAGCTAAAGTGAAGCAAGTTATATTAGCAATAAGAAGTCAGGATGCTGTGGCATGTACCAATGGCTGGAGATACGACACTGAACAATATTCGAGGACTCTGGTCACCGATGTAAGAATAAATTTTTTTTATTCAATCAAGTAGTAAACAGCTTATGAACAGGTAAATAAATCTAATAAAATTTTACTTGTGTATTATTTAGCTCTACTGTAAGAGTTTTCCATACAGCGAGTAACAGAAAGGATATACATATACAATATGTAACAGAAAGGGTATATGCATCGTGAAATGTGTGAATCCACCCATGAAACTGAACAACTTTCCCTAAGGAACATAGGTCAAAATACGAAAAAAAAAATTTGACTTCCCATACTAAATGTGCAGTCAGCTGATGCATTTTGTATGGAAGGTCAATTTTTCTTTTTCGTTTTTCGACCTATGTTTCTTAGGGAAAGTTGTTTAGTTTCATGGGTAGATTCACACCTTTCTCGATGCATATACCCTTTCGGTTACACGTTGTATATGCTATATGCACCCTGAAGGATGAATTTACCCATGAAACTGAACAACTTTTCCCAAGGAACAAAGAATATAGCTACAAAATGTGCACTCAAATTGAATTCTATGCAAGTTTAATATTGATTAAACACGATGTTTAGCTTAGAACACCGCAAGAGCTAAACTATGTTGAGATGTTTTAAAACTTTTCGATTTCTATCACTAACAGAATAACTTCTCATAAAATAATGACTCGTTCTATGGTTTCCAGTTCTCTCTAGTCTGTGATCAGGACTGGCTTCCTCGCACTGGGACCACACTCTTCTGGGTCGGTTCCATCTTTGGAAACCTGTTCTTCGGCTGGCTGTCTGATAGGTGGGATTACTTTCTTCTTTAAATATAATATCGAATTTCAAACCTGAAGCCAAAAACTTGGAATTAAGATCTTGATGATTTGTGTTACTGCTCTTACCAACTGAGCTATAATGTGAATGTGAATGTCATACCTATATCCGTTGCTTTCTTGTTGCGTTTTTAAATACGAACACCGTTTTAACGTATTTACTTCTTTCTATCATCTCTTCTACAGATACGGTCGCCGCCCAACAATCCTCCTAATGATATTCCTGGAAGTGCCAATAGCAATTGCATCATCATTCCCTAACAACTACTGGACCTATATCGCCTTGAGGGTTTTTGGGGGATTGTTCTTTCCGGCACTGTACCAGCAACCGTTCATCCTTGCTTTGGAGTTGATGCCGCCGACGAAGAGGAATAAGGCTGGTGAGTCATATCACTCTTAATAATTAGTTTAAATTATAGGACAAAGCTGTTTTTCATTACCTTCAGACTGTGCCTCCAGATAAAGAAATTGCTTTAGTTTGAAAGAATACGTTCTTCTAGCGTTTATTTACAAAAACTGCACTTTGACATGACAACCCATAAGTATGAGACAATTTGACCCATTTTGATCGTAAGAAACTTTTGATTTATACATTTCATACTAACTCGTACAAGAGGGTCTTCTATAGGCTGCAGAAGATCGTTACATGTTTCTCTTCGTCATAATAATGGTCCGTCTTTTGATATTAAGGTGCCTGTAAACTTTATCGTATTTGATTGGAACACTTTGCTAAAAGCCACCCAATGAGGCCATAAGCTTCATGTGGCGACCAGCGACTCCTTATAGAGTCACAAGATTGAGGTTATCCGCCAATATTGGACGATACCAAAGTTGAATATGAAATGCGCAAGACCACCTAGCGATGAGCTTAGAAGCCGCCTATATCAAAGACTGGAAAACGAATGACTGAAGACGACGATCTCTAACAGGTGTATTGTTATTCTTTTTTAGGTATTGTAGTCAGCACCCTGTTCGCCGCCGGTATGTGCTTGCTGGCATTACTGGCCTTCGCTATAAGGGATTGGTTCTACTTGTCCCTCGCTACGAGTTTACCGTTCATTCTACTTTATAGGTAAGTTTTATCTCCTCCCTTAGTTACAATACAAATGAGTCATAATTTAGGCTTCATTAGGTTTGATTATATGCCACAATAATGTTTTGGGCTCCTCATGAAGCGCATTTTCGTAATAGTGGTTGTCATTTCGAGAACTTGGTTCGTTATGATTAGAATATTACCTTTTCACCCTTTTCACGAGAAATGGCACAGAATAAACTAATAATACTTACCAGATGGAACCGAATCAACCGAACCTTCATATTCCGAGATAGGATAATCTGATGATCATGATGTTGGCTAGTGTAGGTCTATACGGGGTTTGAAGGGGTGTAGGGGTCAGCTTGCCGTAAACTAATAGCTCAGTCAACGAAACTAAACAACATTTACAAAAAATATTAAAATATAAGGTATATAAGATCTTGTAAAACACTATTTATGAATGCATGAATAAATGAATAACATGAATAATAATAAAACTAAAATCGTTTATTTAACAATTTCAGCTACTTCTGGCTGATACCAGAGTCTCCAAGATGGCTCGTAGGAAGAGGCAGGATAGCTGAAGCAGAGAAGGTCCTCAGGAACATTGCAAAGAAGAACGGCATTGATCTGCCCAGAGGATTTCTTCTGGAGTTACATGTAAGTATAGAGGAATGTATGTTTTCTTGTCCCCTCAAAATTATTCACTTTCTCTTACTACCATTGGGTTGGCTGGAAGAGATCTCTTCATAGAGATAAGTTCGCCCGTGCATACCATGTATGTAAATAACATTACTCTTATTTTTATGCAATAAAGGATATAATAATGTATAAGGGAACCTAGGGTAGTCAACAAAAATTTAAATTGTAGAATATAATCTACACATATTTGACAACCTGCATGTTGTATGCTAACGTATCTTTATTGTTTTCTTCAAGTTTAAACTTTATCGAATATCTGGCTCAATTATATTGTAGACATTCTTCAATTCCACATTCTTCCATAGTTAAATAAAATCCCTTTGGTAATTAAATAATCTATTTCAAATGGGAAATAGAAGAATTACCTACTTTCATTACAAAATGGTTTAATCATTTCTCGCAATTCTTTCTCCTGGGATTTTATAACTGCCATGACCATGAGCCATGACATTGGAATAGGTAGGTACTTTTATTTTAATTAAAATTGAGTTTTTTATTTCAAAGTTGGTGCCTCAGGGGTAAAACAGTCACGCTATGATTTGCGCAGTATTTTAAACGTGTTTGTAAACAAAATCTGTCTTAGTTAATATTGTACATAAATAAACTTTTATCCAAATGTGTTTTGAATAACACATTTTTTTTCCGTTTTTACTTGTAAACATAGATAATGAAATTATCTACTTGCGGGTTAGTAATTCATACCTGCATGTTTACCAACATAATGTTTTTATTTTTTAGTTGTCTACCAAAAGCTAATTAGAGCAAATTGATAACATTGTTTATAGTATAAAATACTTCTGTATAAACTTTATATAGAAGTATTGTTTTGTTATTATATTGATACAATTTATTTTAATTTTATTATTATGAAATAAAGATATCCTTTTAATTTAAAAACAGTTCATAAATAGAATAGATAATAGTGTAAAAACTTTTATTTATTTTGTAATTATAGAGTTGTGCAAAGTTAGGTATATCAAGCTTATAATTAAAATTGTAAACATAAATATATATTTCAAAAGTTGAACTTTAAATTTTATTACAGAAAAACATTAAAGAAGAACAGGTCGACGCGGAAATTACCATGATTAATATAAATGGCCATGCACTTGGTAACCCAGAATTCGAGAAAGACGACAGAAGAATCAGCAATATGATGACATTCAAGCCAGACCTTACCAAGATACCTGAGCAAGAAGAAGATAAAAAAGGCAGCATTGAAAGAATACTTGCTCTAGAAGTAGCTGAAATAGTTAATAAGAAATCACGTCTAAAAGATAAAGATAATGAAGAAGATGGAATGATAGATGAAGAATCTCACTTAAACTCCGACTCACTTCAAAAGTCGACTCAAACTGACTCCTATACTAAATCACCGCCTAGTACATTAAGACGTAAAAGTATACAATTAGTTACTAGAATATTTATTAAAGAAGCTGGAGGTGACACGCTCGAAGATAAAAGAATGGATGATCAAAATTCTGAAGGAGATTGTGAAGCATCTCTTATAGATATATTTAGATATCCAAATATAAGAAAGAAATTTCTCCTTCTTACGTTTGATTGGGTGGCACTTGGAATTGTTTATAATAGTATAAGTTATAATACGACTAATTTAGGAGTTAACGACTATATCGCATTCTTTATTGGTGAGTAGATTAAAAGTATGTTTTTCTTTTTATTGTTTTTGAAGTACAGTTTTCAGATTTTTTCCTTTATTTGCATTTTGAAAACTAAAAACGGTTGCTTAGTCAAAAGTCGCCTAGGAAAAGAAAAATAAAAACGTCTGCTCCTGCTTCATTCAAATTGTCTGATGGTACGGTGAAGCTTTTTTTCTTTATGAATCTTGTACAGATTCGTTGACTGAGTAATATCTTTCAGGATTTTGTACACTTTCTTCTAATACCCCATATTTTGTTTCTCAGACTAGAGTCAACTCAATGGTTTCTAAATTGTATGCTGTCTTTAGGTGGTCTTGTAGAGCTACCATCTTACTTCATAGCGTGGAAATGTATGGAGAGATTTGGGAGGCGCTGGGTGCTATGCGTCTTCATGTCCATTGGTGGCATAGCCTGCCTCAGCTGTCTTTTCGTTTCTGAAGGTATGTTCTAATAGTTAATGTAAAAGTTTCGTCTTGGTTGCAAAATATTTGCAAATTGTTTTTCATTATTGAGTTGAGACCATTTAGTATACTGTCAAGTCTTATCTTACACTTTGTTTACAGTGCCAAGATTTTTATTATCTAAAAGTTTAGTTTTAGGGTCACGTTAATAGACTGGCACATTTTGAGTACCACAAAGCTCTTTAAAATTGGTTTGTTCAATCCTTTGTGGCATTTGGTCCTCCTCCTAAGTTGATATTACAGTAATATTTTTCAGTTAAACAAAATTTATCAATATATCATTTCCCCAGATACTCCTTGGATAACTGTCGCACTAGCCATGATGGGCAGGCTCTGCGCCGCGGCAGCGTTTGCTGTGTTCTATGTGTTGATTGGAGAACTATTGCCCACAGTTTTGAGAGCACAGGCTATGGGCGCTGCTTCTTTCATTTGTGGACTGGGGTTGTTGACTGTTCCGTATATTGTGGCATTGGTAAGTTCAGTCCCTTTGTTGATATTATGTTTAGGTATTTATGCTCCTTTGTTTTGAGAAGAATTTTATGGTGGACTTATATCTTGAATTTTAATCCAATAGTTAACTGAAAAGAATTATTGTGTTCAACATTATTCTTTGTGTTATTATTCTCAGGCAAAGCATATGAGACTAGAACAATTTAGTATCTTTTATTTTGCATACTTCTAGTAAATAATGTATTATTAATTTTCAACAGGCCATGTACTCCAGAGCTCTTCCCTTCATAGTGATGGGCATCCTCAGTTTTGTTGGAGGAGTGACGTCACTCTTCCTCCCTGAAACCCTCAATCAGCCTCTACCTCAGACCCTGGGTGATGGAGAGGCTTTCGGAAGAGATTTCAAACTCCTCAGCTGTGTAGAAACACCAAGGGATAATAAATGTGATGAATAGTTAGGATAACTTGTAAAAGGACAAAAAAAAAACAGCGACCAGTGTCTGAGATTCCAAAAGCATATTGATTATTGACTTTAGGAAATTGAACAATGACCGGTAAAAAAGGGATGGATTGCAAGAAAAAATGCCCAATCGTAATGCTACAATATCAAGTTGATCCTAGGCAACTATTTTGCCATTTTTGGGTTTGTATGTTGGCCTTCGCGTCGTTTTGTAAATATCTAGGCTTTAATGTAAATAGAAACACCAATATATAATATTATTATCAATATAAATTTATCTCAAATCAAGTTTTATTTTAACCGACTGTTTACTATTAAATGAAAATGTTTCAAATTCAAAATATTATTAAGACAACAAACATTGAAACTTTTAAATAAATACTTATTAATTTGTATTTTAAGAGAAAATTGCTTTGAATAACCTGTAGAAAAGTCACAAGAAAATTAAAATTATAATTACAAATCATTTTAAATGGAAAAATAATTATTTAATAGTTACGTTTTTAAGATCGTGTACAATAATTTAGTAACAAGCTGTAAATATTGATTTAATAAATAAACAAAATAAAATTTATTACGCTTCAAAAAGTTTTTTTACTTCATTTGCCTGAGTGAATTATTTATTTCCTGTTTAACAAAGATAAATAAATATGAAACCAAACCATAAACAGATGGTGATTGACATGGTGGAAAATATTTAAACCATGTCTTCCTCTAATAAGTAAATAAAGTTAATAAATGAGTTGGTAAACATTGAGCCTCGTGTGAGTAAATTTAAATAATGGATAAATCTAATTAAATTCACGCAGTTGTAAATCTTCTTGTCAATGTTCAGTGGCATTGCGTTCGTAAAGAATTCGAAAAATATCGAGTAAAAAATATGGATTTGAAAAAACGAAGATGTTTAAGCAATGAAGTGTTGATAGACAACATATTAAAAAAAGAATTTCAGCGCATACTGTTTCCGCTTGAAGCTATGCAATGGTTGGTTATACAAAACAAATATATGATCAAAGATAATTATATCACGCCGAAAGGAAAATACAATAATATGGCTACTGCTTTATTTATATTTATTATTTGGGCTAATATGTTTTACAAAGTTATCCTAAATTTACTTAACTATCGACATAGCTTATACCCGGTCATGGATAAAATATGTAACGCGGTTGTGTTGTTTTATTATACCATATGTATTGCAATAATTTTATTGAACAACATTAATTTGACTGAGAAATCTGTTGAACTCATTTTGAAATTGCAAAAGCTTTGTAAAGTGCGTGTAGAGACAGACGAAAAGATTTTTTTGTTCTGGAATTGGGCTTGGTTCGCCATTCTCCTGTTTGACGTGTCCTGTACTTCGTTGCATTACTGTTTGACACACAATGATTATTCCGTCAAAGAAATCGCCTTTTACTATTTCAAAGTTAATGTCATCGTCTCATTTCGCCTGCTGAATTATTTGCGCGGAAAACTGGACGCTTGGAGGCGCCTGCTTCACCTTCCGTTTCAAGATTTCCAAACATCTCATCAAAATTTTGTAATAATCATGGAGGCATATGATTTGCTCAAGCGTCATTTTGAACATTTGGTAAGACCATACTTATTCTTTTATGAAAAAACATCCCTTCTCAAGAAGTGCTGTAAAGGAAGTGAAAAAAATTATTTTTCTATTCCCTGTATAAAGAATTTTTTGTATAAAATGATTGATTTCAGATGAGCCTGCATATTATTCATGTATTTTTACAAACTCTTGCTGCGCTGGAAAGGTTTTTGATATCAAGACGTATAAAGGATGATTTTGGGGAAGCGGTAGGTGCTATTTTTAAGTATATTTTGAATTTGAATAATGTATTTGACTTTTTCATTAAAGTTTTATTATCATCAGCCACAACAGTCCACTGCTGGACATGGGCCTCCTCAAAATTGGGGGTATATGCCATACTCACCACGCTTGGCAGGCGGGTTGGTGAGCGCAGTAGAGGTTTTCATGTCATGTGGATCAAAGTTTACACAACATAATTGATTATAATGACTTTCTTTACTGTCTTCAGATTTACAAGTTACAAATACCTTTTTTTAAACAATTTTAAGGAAATAAGGTTATATCTAATTGAAATTTTGATTCATATATCTACAATCTCTGCCTTATTTTACAGTCCATGTGGAATCCATTTACGATATTGGTAATATGGATTTTTAAAAATTTGTACATGCAATCTACAATTGGATATGAATGTGAAAAATTCTATACAGCAATGAAAAAATCCGAAATAGCCTGTATAAGACTAGAAAGAAAAGACAATTTATCAGGTACTTTAACTACTAAATTTATTATCAATGATTAAAAATATAAACTCCTAGGGAGACTATACGGTATGTACGGGACAGCTTCTTGAAAACTGATAGGGAATGCTCAGTCAACGAAACTGAACAATTTACTCCAGTTTTTTTTTTTTTTTCAGGAAATAAAAAACTTTTTGATACATAATGACTACCTCGATCAAACAATTTGTATGAAAAAAAAACTGAAAGAATTTATGTCCCTTACACCCGGTATATGCTTATTTACAATTTCAGAAAAACAGCGAGGCTACTTGAAGAACATTCGCCGAATACAAAACGCAAGATTCAGGAAGGTCAGCGCTTGTGGTGTCTTCGACGTTGATGCAAGCCTTCCATTGAAGTTTGCCGGAGCGATGGCGGCATATGCCTTTGTTTTACTAGAGTTCTACTTTCTATAATGACACAATGATGACACAGTATGCTATTTGGAAAAACATAGAATGTGCCAGCTGCATCTCCTCCCGGGCATGCTGTAAAAACCAGCTAAGGGATACGAGGGTTTCAATTATGCGATGGGCTGACAACCCGTCACTAAAGCAATACACTACCTACATAATCATCTGTAATTAATAGCCCTCAAAACTTGTCAGACGTGGCGGGACGACCTTATTTAGGTCGTTTTCGCTCTGCCTACCCCATTTGGGATAAAGGCGTGATTTTATGTATGTATGTATGTATGTTTTATGTATGCTATTTCTCTAGCCTAGGTCTGCTGGAAGAGATTTCTTTTTAAAAATAAGCTGTACCTGTTGAGTCTTGTTTTTATATGTATTATCCTTTGTATTTTATTGTGTACAATAAACAGTTAAATAAATAAATAAATAAATGTTAGTAATGATGGTGCTTGAATGAGGACGAAGGGCATCTGCAAAATTTCACATTACAAATAATAACCCACAAAAGTTTCATTCTGTTTTGATTATCTCCATTATTACTGCCGGATTTCCTAGAAGATAATTGCTAATTAGGTCAAGTTGTATCTGAATATTTTTTCTTGTTGGTAATATTTGTGATGTGTGTGTTTTTTTGGGATAATAAAGTATCTATATTTCTATTGCATAATTATATATTTTAATACTACTCAAATATTCTACAAGTGTACTACATCGTTTATTCAAATTAACGTTATTTTATTACACACAGACAATAAAAAGCAATAGATATGTAAGTTACAATAATTAAATTTTAAAAAATATAATGAATTTGATAATTATAATATAAAATTATCATCATTATTTTACGAAAGACTTTTTTTACAGCAGGACCTGCATAAAAAAGAGAGTAATAATTGTTTATTCTAAAATGATAGACCTTAGATTAAAATTAAATAAACATAAGTTAAGTTCTAGGAACTATTATTACCAATAAATTTTAATTATAGGTTTCATAATGTCAAATTTCGGTGATAGCTGCTTTCTAATAAAGTAAATTGAAATGTAAACAAATACAAACGGAAAATTTGGGTATAGTTAATTGAATCAAATTGTAGATGGAATTTCACGACGGATGAACAATGTTAATAATTACTGAATGGGATCACTATAAGGACGTCTTTTAAGTGAATTCTGAGAAAAAAAACTGATTTAAAAGATGGCAGAACAGAATATTAGACTATGGACAAGAAATGAAGTACTCTTAAACAATATACTAGAAAGAGATTTTCAGCGAATGCTGTTGCCTCTTGAAATTATGCAGTGGTTGGTTTTACAAAACAGATATATTATCAAAGATAACTTCATAACACCAAAAGGTTTATATAGTAATCTGGCAACAATTTTCTTTGGACTTACCATTTGGGCTATCGTGATGTACAGAAGTATATTAAACATTTTTTTCTATAGCTACAGTGATTACCCTGAATTTTACAAAATTTGCAGGGCAGGATTTCTGATATATTACACTTTATTTATTGTAATAATTTTATATACAAATATCAATTTGAGTGAGAAAACTGTCGTTCTTGTTTTGAAATTTCAAGAGATTTCTAATTTGATTAAAATTCCTCCAAGCAAAAAAGATTTAATTAGCAATTGGGCTTGGTTAGTGATACCTTTGCTTGATGTCATCATTACGTCGGTTTGTTCATATATCTTAGACCACGATTACTCTTTTGATGATATTTTCTTTTACTATTTCAAAGTAAATTTTATAATATCGATTCGTTCGTTGAATCGTTTAAGAGTCAAACTTGACATTTGGACCAGTCTACTTGGTCGTCCAAATCAAGATATGCAAGGATCTCATAGATGCTTTGTGGCAATTATGGATGCCTATAACTTATTCAAACGCCATTTTGAAATTCTGGTAAGTCTTTGTTTTACTCAAAAGCTTAAATTGAATTTGGTTAATAATACAAATCAGATCAGTAATTTATCCTTTCTGCTTAAATTTAGCACGCATGCATCATTATACCGGGTGTAAAAGACAGTGTTTCGAAAACTAAATTGGGTTGCTCATCAATAGAAAAACTGTCATCAGATAAATTCTTGCAGTAAATGATTTTTTTTTTGTATAGAAAAGCCAAATATTTTTTTTATTTCCTGAAAGCATTTCCTGCTGATACCTAATTGTTCAGTTTCATTGACTGAGCAACTCCTTTCAGTTTTTGTTATCCCCTACACCTAGTAATTTTATTTTTTAGATTAGCTTGCAAACTGTTCACGTAGTTTTGCGAGCATTGGTAGCTCTACGAAAATTTTTATTAACAAGACGTATTTTTGATGACATCGGAGAAGCTGTAAGTATACCAACTCGACTGCTTATTATACAACATATAACTTATAGGATAATAGTATATTAGGCAACGAGGGAATAAAGCAGTGTCTAACGTCACGGGCAGCATATTGAATCCTGAGCGGAATGAAGGATTCTAGGATTAATTCCCGAGCGCAGCGAGGGAATTAAATCTTTAATTCCTGAGCGAAGCGAGGGAATTATGACAAGAATCCTGAATGTAGCGAGGGATTCAAGTCTGCCCAAGGCGAAGACACATTTATTCCCGAGGAGCATACTATATTTTACACACCTACTGCACAGATTACTTAGACGGTGGCAGGCGTCTGTAAGATAATAAAGCTCAGAAATATACCTAATCATGTAATATTGATATATAAATAAATATTGAAAACATACCAGAAGCAACAGATCCGAAAGTCAATTCACACTCACTGAACTACACTTCACGTTCACAATCCACTACCTACGTATTTTTCCAAAAAACGAATTGATCGTATTTAACATATTCAACATAAATAACAAAATACGATAAAATACTAGTCACAATGTCTTCTGGAGTCAAAATATTAATTTCACTCGACAATTTACGAAATGGAAGTAATAATCAATGAGAGAAAAACTTTTGCAAAATCAAACCGCGTTTTCTTTTTTTTAGTTTCTTTTTTTTATACAAAGCAAAGAGCACATACAGATAACTAGTCATACAGCCTTTTTACACTCGCCGGGAGGCGCAGAAGGCGAGTGTGGCAACAGTTTTAATACACACACAGCCATATTTTTTTTTTCTGAAAATTATTTTCTTAGTAGTTCACATGACATTCCAAATTCAAATCACATAATAACCCTTGGGCTATTAAGGATTTCCATACAACTTTAAATCCCTTGGGATTATTTTCTTGCTTTAAACGCAAGTTCCTTGATACATTATGTTGATATAATAATGCAGAGGTGTGTAAAAAAATTAAAGTACCTATCATTGGCATTGATAGTTCATAAAAACATCTTTAATTTTTTAAATGTGACTGATATTGGCCTCAATTCACGCCGTCCAGTAACTAATTCTAATTCTTAGTAGCGCTGTCACTTTCTTAACTTTGACATGAGAACAGGATAGCAAACAAATACGTGAGTTTGACATTTCTTATCTGACATAAGATTGCTTAAATTAAGTAAAAGTAGTGAGCACGCTCTATGGTCATTCCTTATTTAAAGCGCCGTACGTCAAATTAAGAATGTCAAAGTCACGTGTTTGTTTGCTATCCTGCTCTTATGTCAAACTAGCTTTCCGCCCCGCGGTTTCACCCGCCGCTAAAAGTTTTCCCGTGGGATTGAGTTCCCGCGGTAAAAAGTTGTTTTTGTCCTTGATCAGGTTATTGTCATGTAGCTGTTAGTATGACCACATCTTAAAGATTCTTTTATTTCTGTGTGAGTGTGATATTTTTCGTAGTAAAAAGCTGATATTGCTACGCACGCGCATCGCACAGTGAGCGTAGCTTTCTAATAGTGAAAGAATTTTAAAAATAGGTCTATTAATTTTCGAGTTCAATGATGACAAATTAAGAAACAAACAAATAAACTAACATACATACACAACACATATATACTTACAACTCTTTAATAAATGTATTAGTGATGGATGATAATGCTCGAAAGAGGCAAGCACCATCCCCTATTCTTTGTTACCACGTATCTCAAAAAAGGCTGAACCTATCGAGTGGGATATCAAAAACAATGGTAGTTAAAAGGATAGTACAAAAATATATTTTTTGCAAGATTCATTCAACCCCTTTTAGTTGATATCTACTAACCAAAAATTGCTCATTATGGTGAGTAAATTTCGTAAAATTGGTACCTATCTCGATGCATCTTATAAAAAATATCAAAATAGATATATGTGTGCCTATAAAATTTGAGGAGTTTCCGTCATTTCTCATGGATCCCACGATCAAAATTAGATTTTGCTGGACGGGGAACTAACATTGAAATATCTGAGAATCCCTTTCTAATAAAAAAAATAGGAATTTTGAGGTAACATAAGTAGGTACATAAAAAAAACGTACATCCTTATTGAGAACCTCCTCCTTTTTTTATTTGAAGTTGGTTAAAAAAAGTTAGACTGGTTCGATGACGTTCTAATTTTAAAATTTATTATCTGTCAAATTATCAAAACACAAATTTGCTCTATGAAGTTCTTGAATAAAAAGGTTTGCAATAGTTAGAAATCAAGAAAAAGAGCTGTTGATATTATTATAAACTTTCATCACCTATTTAACCCCTTAAGAATAAAAAATCCAAAGACTCTGATACACGTGTCCATTAATTTTTGGTTATTAGCCTAAATACAAAATTATAAGATCCTAACTACGAAACTGATAGAGTTTCCATACAAACTTCCATCTCGTATTTAACCCCTTTAGTGGTAAAAATCCAAAAACGCTGAAACACGTATTCATTACTTTTAAATCATTAGCCTAAATACAAAATTTTAAGATCCTAACTGCAAAACTGACGGAGTTTCCATACAAACTTCCATACCGTATTTAACCCTTTTAGGGGTAGAAAATCTAAAAACGCTGAAACACGTATTCATTACTTTTAAATCATTAGCCTAAATACAAAATTAGAAGATTCTACTTCCAAAATTGACGGACTTTCATACAAACTTCACCCCCCCTTTTTACCCCTTTAAGGGGGGAAAATCCAAAAATCCTTTCTTAGTGGTAAGTTTTGTTATATTAGGAACCTGCTCTCCATATTTCACGATTCTAGCTTTAGTAGTTTAGGCTCTGCGTTGATGAATCAGTCAGTCAGTCAGTCAGTCAGTCAGTCAGTCAGTCAGTCAGTAAGGACAAACGATTTTATAAGTTTAGATTTAAGAAGGTGACAGCGCTACTAAGAATTAGAATTAGTAATAGTGCGTTCTGAATTAGCACTATTATAAGGGTAATTGTTATCTTTGTTTGTACTGTTAAAGAAGATTAAGCTTCTTTATTTTGCAGTCTATGTGGAGTTCTTTGGCGATGTTGGCAGTATGGATCTTGAAAAACATGTACTTGCAAACAGCAATTGCGTACGAATGCGAACTATTTTACTCTGCAATTGAAAACTCTATAGCAGCCTGCATAAAACTAGAAAAAATTAAGGATATATCAGGTACTAATAGATAAATTCTGAATTCGTTTCTTGTTTAAGGCCCGTATTTATAAACAGCTCTCAAGAGTGACAGTGAGTTTGAGTTATGTCATTTCAGTACAAAACGACCTGTCAAATCCCTACTTAATTTTGCTCTCAATATTGAGATCGCTTTATAAATACGAGCCTAAATTTCTTTAGCCATTTAATTCAATTTCACAAATCTTTATTTCCGGTTGTTCTGTAAAACAGTTTTTTGTCAAATATTAATGACTAATTATTTTGTGTATTTTGGACTCTCTTTATTTACAGTCTAATATGTATTGGTTAAGATTGATAGAACAAAATTATTGCAGTAAATCATCGGTGTCTTCTAAAGAATATTCGTCGTCTCCAGGCGTCTAGTTTCAGGAAAGTCAGTGCCTGTGGAACTTTCGACTTTGACGCCCGCCTCCCTTTGAAGTTGGCCGGCGTGCTCGCAACCTACGCCTTGTTTTTACTACAGTTTTACTTCATGAAATGATTTTTTTTATATCCATTATTAGATCATTCGTTGATTCTTTTATATGGATCATAATATTGTATAAGCCTTCTTACATTTTTATAATTTTTCTTTATATTTACGATATTTTTTTTATCGTGTTTATGTTATTTTTTTCACTTCAGGTGAATGTAATTTAAAAACAAATTAAATTATATTAAATACAATACAAGACAATATCTTTTTTGATAAAATTTACAAGTCATTTCTAATTAAATTTCAGTATAATTTTAAATTAATTATTTCATTAGTTAAATTAAAACGGCACGTCATTTTAATTCTATCACTCAAATCAATAGGTAAATTATGGAAAAATATCTTGGATCCCATAAATATGAGGCTAGAATAGAGGGTGTAATGATAGAGGTTAATGGTAGGTACTATAAAAAGAATATTGCAGTCGATATAAAATAATTATATTTAGTCATTAATTATTTTATTAGTTTAATAATTAATAATGACAAATGACCTACCCACGTCCAGTTGTATCATAAGGGTCGACGAATATGATTGTACAATATTTAACGTTTCGTTGTCTTTTATAATTTATATAAGTAATATTTCAATTATATAAAACCAACTTTCTGACCAAAAAAAGACATAATAGTATATTAGGCAACGAGGGAATAAAGCAGTGTCTAACGTCACGGGCAGCATATTGAATCCTGAGCGGAATGAAGGATTCTAGGATTAATTCCCGAGCGCAGCGAGGGAATTAAATCTTTAATTCCTGAGCGAAGCGAGGGAATTATTACAAGAATCCTGAATGTAGCGAGGGATTCAAGTCTGCCCAAGGCGAAGACACATTTATTCCCGAGGAGCATACTATATTTTACACACCTACTGCACAGATTACTTAGACGGTGGCAGGCGTCTGTAAGATAATAAAGCTCAGAAATATACCTAATCATGTAATATTGATACATAAATAAATATTGAAAACATACCAGAAGCAACAGATCCGAAAGTCAATTCACACTCACTGAACTACACTTCACGTTCACAATCCACTACCTACGTATTTTTCCAAAAAACGAATTGATCGTATTTAACATATTCAACATAAATAACAAAATACGATAAAATACTAGTCACAATGTCTTCTGGAGTCAAAATATTAATTTCACTCGACAATTTACGAAATGGAAGTAATAATCAATGAGAGAAAAACTTTTGCAAAATCAAACCGCGTTTTCTTTTTTTTAGTTTCTTTTTTTTATACAAAGCAAAGAGCACATACAGATAACTAGTCATACAGCCTTTTTACACTCGCCGGGAGGCGCAGAAGGCGAGTGTGGCAACAGTTTTAATACACACACAGCCATATTTTTTTTTTCTGAAAATTATTTTCTTAGTAGTTCACATGACATTCCAAATTCAAATCACATAATAACCCTTGGGCTATTAAGGATTTCCATACAACTTTAAATCCCTTGGGATTATTTTCTTGCTTTAAACGCAAGTTCCTTGATACATTATGTTGATATAATAATGCAGAGGTGTGTAAAAAAATATAAAATGGTCTTGAAGCAGAACTTTCCAGGAAGCAACGATTTTCTCAGCAATAATATAATTGACAAAGATTTTCAAGACATATTCAGACCAATTATTTTAATTAACAAATTAATGTGTCTCCCCAAGTTTATTATTAGTGATAATTTTATATATTATAATAGTAAGCGTTGTATAATTATGAGTGTGATAGCAAATATCATTTTGTTCACTCATTTTATTTTACGCATAAATTCAATGAAATTTCCGGTCGAGTGTTCACAAATAAAAGTAATTATGTACTACTTAATTTTGGTGAATTATGTTTTTAAATTTAATTTTCTCAGTGTATCGAATATTTTAAGACAAATTCATTTAGAATTATTTCTAGTCATTCAAAAAATCAAACAATCTTTTAGAAACAGCAAAGTTTTATTGAGATATAAATATGCGGCATGGTTGTGGTGTGGCTGTTTTACTATATATTATATTATTAATTTAATACATAATACTGTAATGACTAAACTGTTTCTTCTGTTGGACATTGGAGCTTTTGCATTGGATATCGAACTCGTACATGGCGCACTAGTGATTAATTTTTTGATAAACAATATTGATGCATGGGCGCAAAACATGAAGGATGTAAATATTTCTGAGGAACTGTATAATGAATTTGTAATATTATTAAAGGCGTATGATTTGACGCGTAAAGCTTTTCAAACCTCGGTAAAAATATTAAAATATTCCTATTTAATAATATTGTGTTTTATAGAGAAGGTAACTGTAAAATGAGTAGTACCACTTTGAGTAAGGTCTTTTTTATTTGATTATCAAACTTCAGAAAATTACGGCCCGTATTTATGAAGTGATCTCAAGATTGAAAGCAATATTAAGTATGGGTTTGACATGCCGTTTTATACTAAAATAACATTTCTGATACGAACTTAAACTCGCTGTCACTCTTGAAAATGTCATGACATTTAAACCAATCACCAAATAAGATAATTAGATGGTTCTATTAGAGTGTCATCTAGGATTCGAAGATCTAGGATAAGCTTTGACATTCCGGAAAATGTTGAAGAAATTCTTGATATTTATTTCTGCTTTTTCTTTTATGTGGATTATAAAGTCGTCAAACGATCTAATTATCAAATTTGTTCTTGTGTACCGATTAATTTAGATGATATTATTGTTTTGCGTGTAGTAACTAACTGACTAACTGTGAGGTAATGTATTGAACACTCTATAATAAATAATTAGTTTTATTTCAGATATTTTTGCACTTGATAATGTCATTTTTTGAAAGAATTGAATATATTGAAACTTTGATAGTTATTGGAACAGGTGGGCACGGAAGAACGGTAAGCTTTGTATTTTTTTTTTTTTTTTTTTTATTACCTCGTATCTTTGAAACGGCTAAACGGATTTCGCTAATTAGGGTATCGTTTGATTGTTTTCAAACACCCGAGTGTTCTTAGGCTCGTATTTATAAAGCAATCTCAAGATTGAGAGCAATATTAAGTATGGATTTGACAGGTCGTTTTGTACTGAAATTACTTTGATTCGAACTCAATCTCGCTGTCACTTTTGAGAGCTGATTATAAATACGGGCCTTAGATGGGTGTGATTTTTTTAAATTCAATATGGCGGATTTCTGGCCCCAGATTTTTTATATTATAAGTCATGTGTTAAAACAAAATTTAGAGTTGTAAATTCCAATTAAAGCATTAAATCATCTTTTTATACTACCTACAGTTGGGCTTTTTATCTCTTTTTTTTCATAGTGTAATGCAGGAAAAAATGTAGATCGCTTGGTAGTTACATCTATGATGATATAATTAATCTAATATGATAAATTTTCAGTTCAAACTAGGATCAGTGTCCAACAATGCAACATTATTTGTTTATATATTAAAAGGGTTCCTATTGGATATAATCCTTTGTACGTCCTTACAAAGTTTATACTGCAAAATGAAGGCGGCAAAGATTATAGCTATCAAAATAATTAATGATTCATCTTCATCAAGTATGATATTTTTAACAACTATGTACATTTAAATTTATTTACTTTAGAGAAAAAATATTTAAAAGACAACTTTCTATAACCCTGTTCACATATTTATAACTATTACTATTAATTTATCAGAAAACGCGTTCTCAACAATCTCTTTTTAAATTTAATTTAACAAATGAAGTTGAATTACAAAATACTGATTTAGAAAATTTATTGCTAAGAAAGTAATAAGACGCCAATTATTTTATTTTTCAGTCAAATCTAAGCAAATGGCAAAGAACATCGCAAGGCTGGTAGACACAAAAGTGGACGGGATAGTAGCCAGCGGTTTGATCAAAGTAAACGCTGCGTTGCCGCTTCGGATCCTTAACCAAATAGCCAACTTCACTTTTGTTCTGCTGCAGTTCAAGTTAATGTAAAATATCTTGGTGATTATACCTATACACTGTAAAAAATATAATCGACATTTGATTTTTTTTTAAACAACTTGTTGTGTGTTTCGCTTTTAATATGAATATTAATACTTAAAATTTTCACAAGAAAAATTATTGAAATTATTTTGGACATACGCAATATGAGTTTGTTATTTTTTAATTTTATTAACCTTAAAACAGGCCTGAGGAGAAAACTGTTCGTTTTCTCAGTAGAGCTTGGTTTTGATTAGTACAACAGGATTAGTTTAATAAAAGTATCCAAAAATTATCAATTCGCTATCAATTTGAAGAGCCGATTACAATAAAGGCCTAAAATGAAAGACAGTATTTCATACCTTAATGCTTATTGTGGTATGTTAAAATTATAACTCTATGTGTAGTAATAAAATACGTAGGTACCTACTTATTATAGATAAATTGAAATTGAAATTATTTTGAACAGAGCCACTATGAATTAATAACGATTTATATGTTATGCATGTATCTCTTTTGAAATTATTAAAAGTAGGTAATAAACTAATAGATAACATGATTAATAGTCATAAAAGCTTCATATCATCTATAATCATAAAAATAATAACGTTTTTCAAACATAGACGTTGTGTTAATTCATGCCCGTGATAATATATTTTTTTTAAAGTTGTAAAATGAATCGACAAAAGTATTATTCTGGCAGCAATGATTTTATTTGTAATAATTTTCTCGACAAAGATTTCCACAATATTTTCAAACCAATCATATTCATAAATAAAATAATGTTCCTTCCAAAATTTTCTGTCTGCGATAATTTTGTACACTTCAATAAAAAAAGAACTTTAATAATATTGAGTTTTTTAGCTAATATATGCATGTTCGTAAATTTTTTAACAACTGTTTCGGGCTCCAAAAATTTATTTGGAACCAGTTTAGATGTTTTGTATTTTACATATTATGATATCATAACGTTACAAAATACTCTATCATATATTTTTCTTAGTGTTCTAAACTTGTACAGAAATTTTCATTTGGAAATTTTCCTTGATATTCAAAAACTAAACCGTGCATACAATGACGAGTACATATTATTAAAATATAAATATGTTTCGTGGCTGGTTTGCATAATTTATTCTGTATTAATTATTCTTTTGATAGCTTTTATAAAATTTCTATCAAATAAAACAGTAATAGTGATATTGGGGGCTTATGTATTAGATATTGAAATATTTTATTTTGTACTTGTTTTAAATTTTTTAACAAACATAATTGAAAAATGGATGCAAAGAATAGAGACGACCTATTCCGAGGAACAGTTTAATATATTCATATTACTTTTAAAAACTTATAATTTAACGAGGAAGGCTTTTCAGATTACGGTTGGTTAATTTATTATTAAGAACGCCATAATTTATTATATAGGGTGTTAATTTAATTGCGTGCCATAGCTTAGGGGGTGACATATAACTTATTGTTATATAACTCATTCCGTTTTGCTATTCCATCGACAAATTTATTATGTGAAGATTAATATTTTTCAGATAATATTACATATTATAATGTCATTTTTGGAAAAAATTGAATACATTGAATTAATTATACTTCAAGTGTCAAATCTTGTAAGTAATATTGATATACAAATCCTAGTCATACAATTTCTGTGAATAAAATACTACCTAATATTATTGTAATTTTCAGGGTTTTCTTAAAAATTTCAAGACTCAACCCCATCTCTTTTTCGTAATTTGTAAGGGATTTATTGGTGATATTGTAATCAGTTTGTCTGTTCAAACCCTTCATAGTAAAATGGGAAAAGCCCAAATGGAGTCTATCAAAAATTTCAAAAATTCATCACGTAAGATAAAAAAACACTTTTAAATAAATTTCATTTAAAGACCTACTATCACGCCTGTATCCCTAATGGGGTAGGCAGAGCGTCAACGACCCAAACAAAGGACGTCCCGCCACGTCTGACAAGTTTTGATGTTTGTGTATGATAGATATATGTATGATGTGTATATTGTAGCTATAGTGACAGGTTGTCAGCCCATCGCCTAAATTACAATATACTAAAACCCTCGAATCCCTTAGCTGTTTTTTACAGCATGCCCGGGATGAGATGCAGCTTGCACATGATATGTTTTTCTATCGCTCCCAGTCCAGGATGGAAGTTAGGCACAGACAATAGAAGATATAGTATAAACAATACAATAAAATACAATTATAAGTCATTTACATAATGAGTAATAAATAAAAAAACAGAACATACCTTTACGCTAACCATATTATTTTCAATGTCACACTAGCTTGAATTTTAGATTATTTTTAAAGTAAATAAAATATTATTACTATTATTATAATCATCTTCTGTATTAACCCTCAAAACTTGTCAGACGTGGCGAAACGACCTATATTTATGTCGTTTTTGCTCTGCCTACCCCATTAGGGATGAAGGCGTGATTTTATGTATGTATTAAAGTAAATATATATATATTTTATTGTAACAACATTTTATTTTATGAAAATTAATATTTATTTTACAGTGAAATCTAAGCAAATAGCAAAGAATATCGCAAGGATGATTAACACCAACGTTGATGGGATGACAACGGATGGTTTGATAGCAATCAACGCGGCGTTACCATTACGTATCTTCAACCAAGTTGCAAATTTCGCTTTAGTACTCCTGCAATTTCAGTTTTTGTAAAATTTTAAATAAGTTTGTATAGTAATAATTATTATTTATAAGTAGTAGTATAATAATTAGGTTACATTTTCGGTATCGTGTGTAACTGTTAGGCTATTTAGTTTTTAAGTTGTCTAATTATTATTACTGGTACTGAATAAAAGTTTTATCTATCTATCTATCTAGGTATCATATAGAAGATGTCACTCTTGTTGTTAATACTATGCAAAAATACATTTCTATCAATTTCATAGTTTAGTTTATTTAAATGATGAATCACAATTTTATGTTATAATATACTTATAATCAACAAACAACATTGTATAAAATATGTCGTAAATAAATATCCTTATAATATTATGATTATCTTTGGTAACACATTATGTTATTCCTATTTGTTTAACTATTAGAGTCATAATTTTTACTTCCCTTTCTGAAAGGATGAACAGTTTTTGATAATAATAGTGTGTGTGTGCTAATCTATTTTTATTGCTTTTCGTTACCATATTAATAATTTAAAAATTAACAAATTACAATCTAAATGTTATCCTATGTTTTATAGTATATTAGGCAACGAGGGAATAAAGCAGTGTCTAACGTCACGGGCAGCATATTGAATCCTGAGCGGAATGAAGGATTCTAGGATTAATTCCCGAGCGCAGCGAGGGAATTAAATCTTTAATTCCTGAGCGAAGCGAGGGAATTATGACAAGAATCCTGAATGTAGCGAGGGATTCAAGTCTGCCCAAGGCGAAGACACATTTATTCCCGAGGAGCATACTATATTTTACACACCTACTGCACAGATTACTTAGACGGTGGCAGGCGTCTGTAAGATAATAAAGCTCAGAAATATACCTAATCATGTAATATTGATACATAAATAAATATTGAAAACATACCAGAAGCAACAGATCCGAAAGTCAACTCACACTCACTGAACTACACTTCACGTTCACAATCCACTACCTACGTATTTTTCCAAAAAACGAATTGATCGTTTTTAACATATTCAACATAAATAACAAAATACGATAAAATACTAGTCACAATGTCTTCTGGAGTCAAAATATTAATTTCACTCGACAATTTACGAAATGGAAGTAATATTCAATGAGAGAAAAACTTTCAAACCGCGTTTTCTTTTTTTTAGTTTCTTTTTTTTATACAAAGCAAAGAGCACATACAGATAACTAGTCATACAGCCTTTTTACACTCGCCGGGAGGCACAGAAGGCGAGTGTGGCAACAGTTTTAATACACACACAGCCATATTTTTTTTTTTTTTTCTGAAAATTATTTTCTTAGTAGTTCACATGACATTCCAAATTCAAATCACATAATAACCCTTGGGCTATTAAGGATTTCCATACAACTTTAAATCCCTTGGGATTATTTTCTTGCTTTAAACGCAAGTTCCTTGATACATTATGTTGATATAATAATGCAGAGGTGTGTAAAATATATTAACAGTCCTAGTGGATAATTAGTTCATTTATTTTCATAATAGCGTATTAATTCGAATTGCAGTATGACTACACTAAAAGTAGCTACTGCGCCAAAGAGCTTCAGCGGAAAAGCGGCGTCTATGTTGAATAGTCCTCCAGCGCTAACTTTGCTGAAATATGCGATGTGGAGGCGGCATACGTTCTTGCACATCCTTCGACATTGTTCTGTGAAAATAGAAAAGGCGCTAAAAAAGGAACGAAACTATCAACTTTGTTTTTAGAAAATGTAATTTCTATACTAAAGTAATTTTTTGGAAATATAATGGTAATCTCTATTTCGAATACCTCAAAATAATCAAAAATTATGTCGTTTTCATTCAGTGTTATTTCTTTTTAATTATTGTTTATTTATTATTATTATATACCGGGAGTTAAAAAAATAGCTGACCATATTGTTTACCTATGTTTCTTGGGGAAAGTTGTTCAGTTTCATGGGTAGAATCACACCCTAAAATTTGAACACTGTATTACTTTAATTTATATGCTTACAATAAGATAATAATAACAAAATTGGGATGCAACTATCTCTTGAAGTTTTTATTATAATAAATACCTGTGCAATTTTTTCGTTGAGTAATTTTTAAGCACATAGCTTGGACCTCTTCCAAGC
The DNA here is from genome assembly GCA_029255725.1 of Scrobipalpa atriplicella. Lineage (NCBI taxonomy): Eukaryota > Metazoa > Arthropoda > Insecta > Lepidoptera > Gelechiidae > Scrobipalpa > Scrobipalpa atriplicella. The sequence goes on from JARACY010002676.1 coordinate 35,751, forward strand.
TTGTGTAGAATTCTTGACACTCGTAAGCGAGCTTCGCCTGAAAAAACATCACTTTTACCGTCAATGTGATCAGGAATATCGACGGGGATTGTATCATCTGAAAATCAATAAATAATAATAATAATAAAAAAGTTTTTATTCTAGAATCTCAAGTCCCTTATTACAAGAATTTGCTTTACATAAAATTATAAATAACACGGGAAATTATCCGAATTATGATTATCTAAAATTGGTATATAGAATTTTTTAATCCGACGCAAAGTTTTTATGGAATTAGCTTTTTTTGCGTTTTGCGCATATTTTTGACGCGGCCGCGGACGCAACCGCCACGCCTTAGCGCGCGCTAATTTGTACGATATTCTAAGGCATTACGGGCGATGGTTGCATATCTTGAATTCAACCTTCTTAACTGCCGTGGGGTTATGCCTTAATCTGTATTTGGATTACCTCAAGAAAAGATGCTTTATACACGATGATCGCGGATTGAAAACACTTTATTTGATGAACGAACCCGTCAAGCGTGATAAACAATATCTGCAAAAAAATTAATAATTATAACTGTTGATTATGTAGGTAAGTATATTAAAATAAAACGGCCGAGAGCGTGTCGGACACGCCTTTATGTAGGGTTCCGTAGTCTTATAAGCTTACTTCACTTCAAACAACATTCGTACCAAATTTCATGTCAATCGGTGAAAAACTTAGCTTTTTACAGAGGCAGATACAGACGGACAAACTTGGCGAAATTATAAGGGTTTCTAGTTGACTTCTCTTTTGTTGTTGACTACGGAACCATAACAATCAATAATTTACATTGAAAGTGGACACGATTTTTCTAGGTGTACCTAATCAACGAGAAAACAATAAACTAAGGGCCGTATTTATAATCAGCTCTCAAGAGTGACAGCGAGTTTGAGTTCGTATCAGAAACGTCATTCCAGTACAAAATCACCTGTCAAATCCACACTCAATATTGCTCTCAATCTTGAGATAGCTTTATAAATACGAGCCTTAAATTAAGAATTGTGAAGGAAAACTTACGATTGCCTCCAAATGTTTTTTATACAGATTATATGAGACAAAAATATCTCTGAAACACATCCAAAGACCTTCCTTTTCTGCTCCTTCTTTAAGCATTCTTATCCAAGCAGATAGAACAAATCTCAAATAGGCCATCACTCTTATAGCAAGTATTAAATTAACAATAGAGTAATAATAAGCAATGAGAAGGAACACATTAGTATACGTGAATTGTTGTTTTATGAAAAAAAACGCGTAAAAAATAAACTGTGCTAACTCAAAAATCACCCATACCCAATTCCAAAGCCTAAAATAGGAGAGATTGAACATATTTTTAACAAATTTATACAATTCTTGTAATTTCAGCACAAGTAAAACTGATTTATTGCTCAAAAATACGAACTTGAAAAAAATAAAAGGAAAAAATAATGTATTGAACACTGAATCAAAAAAGTCTAAAAAAATTACATGATACGAAAAATTCATTGTTCCAGAAAATAACGGTAAAAGCCGTATCACTCTGTTATATATATAAAACAAACTTAAAATGAACATGAAAGAAAATGTTATAAAGTTGTTGTTAGCACTTTTAGATGTAATAAAATTATCCCGAACCAAATATTTGTTTTGGAAAACGAACCATTGCATGCACTCCAACGGAAAAAATATTTTCTGAAAATCCTTTTCTATAATGTTATTTAACAGAAATTCCTTAAACGGTATCATTATTATGGATAGCGTTTAATTTTGTTCCAAAAAGGCTTGAAAATGATTTAAAAAAGCCACAAACTTGATCTAATTCACAAAAAAATTGAACAAAGTCAAAAATTTCGTTATAATGACTTTTATATTCCAAACGACCTCATTCTATACTTAATAATTTATGAACATCTAAACGAAATAAGGCTTTCACTATAATAACATTAAATATATAGCTTTGAAACACGAAATCAATATATTATAAATTAGGTAGTTTATTTAAAACATAGAGCAATTTATAATATATTAAAAGTACATTAATGTCGAGGCCAAAAAACATGACATTGCTGGACGAGATAAATAAAATGTAATGGTTATTTCTTATTATAAAACTAATCGAGATAATTTTTGTCTTTTGACATTCTTTCCTAATGTAATTTTTGTCTTTGTGAGTGTTAGGATTTTAATATTATATTTTATTTGAAAAAAAAAAAAGATAAATTCTTAAAAATTATTAATTTTAATTGCAAAACCGAAGGTAAATTTTTGCTTTTCATAAAAATACACAGAAAACTTCCAAATTACATTCATATACCAACATCATACCTACATTCATATATCTAGATTTAGATATCATTATAGGTAGTCAGTATATAAACTACCGAGCTTGAGTTGTGGCTCGTCCAGTTAATTTATAAACCGGAACTGCAGCAGAACAAAAGAGAAGTTGGCGACTTGGTTGAGGATCCGCAGCGGCAACGTGGCGTTTATTTTGATCAAACCGCCAGCTGTCATCCCGTCCACATTTGTGTCCACCAGCCTTGCAATGTTCTTCGCCGTTTGCTTGGATTGAACTACAAAAAAAACATGAAAATATAATAGAAGTGAAACTATTCCCGTTATCTTCTGTACTTTTTGATTTTTGTTTTTGACACAATCCAGCAGAAAACCATTATTTTAATAAAATAATGCTATCGATTCATGGAGAGCATGACTTAACCAAAATATTATAGTTGTCGTCCTTGTCTGTTGTCTCAAAACAATGACAGGTTACCAATAATTTAGTCAAGATTTTGTGACTTTGTGCACTTACGAATCGATCTATTGATAGTTCTGCTGTTATAAGCAATTTTGTATATATTTTTTTTGTATTTGTACCTGATGCTGACGGTCTTCTAAGTATTTTAATTGCCAGAAACTTAATTGTTTCCATTTTGCACTGAAGGCTCTCAAAAATCTTGCAGAGGATAATGTCCCACACAAATCCTTTCAATATGTAGACAGAGGTTCGAATATTGTAAGATGTGGTATTGAATTCATCCTGAAAATTATAAACTTCTTTCAACATAAGATAAGAAGTTTTTTTTTCGACCTTATATCACTTTTTTTACAACTATACTCTGTACAACATAGCTTGATCTTTTTGACAGATGTCAAACACATACACCGTTATGAAGGAGTCTCTTTCGCACCTGTGATGTTTTGATATTTCCTACCTGCTGTCACAGGACTCAAGCTACATTGGACAAAGTATAGCGGCCCGCCCCGGTTTCACACGGGTAAAATTGAATAACATTGCCGATAAGTATGTATGTCAAAACAAAACATCCAAAATAATTCATTTATCAATTACCTCCAAAGATATTACCCGCAATTGTACGATACCGGAGATATTTTCATTTATCACCACATATTTTTTTCGGAAAATATTATCTATGTGTAATTAGGTACCATTAGGTACGTCTCCACAAATTTCGTACAAAAAATAGCAAGTATGTAGTAATTTTAAAGCGTTTACTTATATTGAAGTAATTGATTATGAATCATACAGAATATTTTTTTTGCATACAATTTCTTTGAACTGTCGTCACGTCATCAATAATCAGATTATAATTTATAACAGTAGTCGAATATTATTGTGGTTTGGTATTGCTTTTTAAGTTTAGTTGTTTTAAAATTATGACAGGATGTTTTTGTGAGCAATATTTTTACATTTACAAACAGATTTAATTTTGTATACGACTTACCTTAACTGTTGATCGATTAATTATTAAAATTTCAATTAATTCCATACGCTCAAAAAATGACATTATAATGTGCATGCATATCTGAAATCAATCAAAACATAATTATCATATTAACAGAAAAAAAAAACAAAAGTACTTAGGAATGATTCTGGGCTGCAACTGTGTAGTAGTGTCTTCTATCGACACACTAAGAAGAAGAATAGAAGTCCTAAAGCCACACATAAGGTCCGTATATATAATCAGCTCTCAAGAGTGACAGCGAGTTTGAGTTCGTATCAGAAATGTCATTTCAGTACAAAACGGCCTGTCAAATCCATACTTAATATTGCTCTCAATCTTGAGATCGCTTTATAAATACGACCCTTAAAGTGAAACATTTTTTTCAGAATCTAAAGGAAAGCAATTTTTAACTTGAAAAACAAAAATTCCAAATTTTAGGCATTAGGATAAAAAAGCACTTACTGCTGTTTGAAATGCGTCTCGTGCTAGATTGTAAGTTTTTAATAATAATTTAAATAAATTTAACAATTCCTTGGAAATATCTGCGCTTTGCATGCTCTGTGCAAATTTACCAAGTTGGTTCAATATTAAAATAATCACAAATAAACCATATACCAGTTGCATGTCTAATGCAAAAGCTCCAATAAACAAGAAATTAACTGATCCAATAATAATTATTTTGTTTATAAAAGTAAATATAAAATACACACTAAATATTCCACACAGCATCCATGACACGTATTTATATCTCTTAGAC
>JARACY010002677.1:0-40244 GCA_029255725.1 Scrobipalpa atriplicella
ATAGAAGACAAATAATATAAAGTATTTCATAAAATGAAAAGTAGTGGATTTGTAGGTATAATGTAGTAAGTTGGTTAGTAAAAGTATATGGTGTATTGGTGAAGAGAAGTACTATGTTAGACCAAAGTGTAGAGTAATAACTAATAATGTACTGCTAGATTAGTTGAACACCATCTAATTCCTAATATTCGTGATGCCGACTTAAAGCTATTTAACTTGTTTTGTACATCATTTCCTTCAATCTTTGATTTAACATGAGTATAATCTGTATAATGTAAAATGTGATGATGAATGATCCACAGAACTTGAATAAATGCATAAGTAAGAATCTAAAAATTAAATAATAATATTTACTAAAATTGCAAAAATATATATAATTTAATCATTTTATAAACAACCCGGTGTTGGCATTTTATGATTTAAAATAAACTTACTTTGATGAAAATGATTTGTGACTACTACCAATCAACACATCTGGTCATCTTGTGAGGGCATCTGGAAAAAAAAAACATCCATCATCACATAATCTTTGTCCCCATATCTACTGTAGATTATTGTTGCAGCACTATGATAGTAGGTTCATGTCATGTCAACATCATCATCATCAGCCTGTATCAGTCCACTGCTGGACATAGACCTCGCCCATGGCACGCCACTCAGCTCGGTCTTCAGCCATTGTCATTCAATTTCTGCCAGCTTTCTTACGAACATCATCGCCCCACCTGTACGTTTTTAAGAAATATTTTTTGCCATACTAAATGACTGTTTTAGTACATGGCAAAAAATTTACCACTATGTTTGCCGATTCATGTCATGTAACTGTAATGAAATAAAACTATCATCAAGTATCTAAGACATACCTGTGGAATAGATTCCTCCAGCCTACTGCTAGGGACGGGCAACGCAGCTAACTGCTCTACAATAGCCATTGTCATCTCAGACTCTACAGTAATTTCTACCCATAAAGTATCTGAAAGAAGAAAATGTGTCTTTATTAGAAGACAAAGATATGAGACAGAGTAAAGTGATCCAACATGTTAAGGCCAGGGCAAGCTGGCCAATAAGAATAAAGCTCCAGTCCCTTCTCTCCCACTGGTCAGTTGGTTTTGGCCCAGAAAATGGCCCTGACATTGTACCTACTACAGATATGAGTTGATCCAAATATTTTTAAAGTTTTGTTCAACTCACCTCCAATTTTTTCACCATTAGCTGTAAGCAAATGAAAATAGGCTTTATGTGTGCCAGGAGTGCTTGGAGCAGTTAATTTTAACACAACATTAGTCCCGTGTCCCGGGGGCAAAGGTGGCACGTAGAAGGGGATAGCACCTAGCGGTTCACCCCCAGCTTGAACCAATCTACAGCTTCCTGGCCATGCCTCTGTGCCCGTGTTGGCTAGACTCCAATTCTGTTCAAAACTGAAAAAGAATAAATTACAAAATGACTCATTTGTTCTTTGTTATTAATTGTTTGTCTAATAACAGCAGCTGTTCTTGTACATTAACTTTGTTTATTGAGGCATAAGCCATTTCAATAATTAGAAAATGTATAATAACATTTGTGTAGTATAATCATTTTCATTTTGTTTGTATAATCATTAAAAAGCCTAAACTAGTAACCCTCATTGACCTCTTTGTTGGAACAAAGGTCAAGATTTGAATATGTAAATAAAGTAGGTACTTACCTTGCACCAGGGGTTACAGCAGTCTCTTGTGGTTGAGCAGCCTTCAGGGACATAGATGGAAGCTTAGTGGGTAGAGTATAGTCTAAATAACAACATATTGCTGCTGCAGTTCAGTTGTATGAATACCACAGATAGGGATGAACTTATAAGCCAAATGCAAAGACTATTAGGTCCTAGTTTGAACTATAATACTGCTAGTTTCTTTTTGGATATGAGTAATTGGTAAGAGCCACTTACAATTTATCAGACACATTTTAAATTCAAATGTATTATCATTAAAATACACTTATAGAAACTTTGTTCAAAATTCTTTAATCTTGATGTTTCAGGAACCTGCAAGCAGCAATATGTTGTTATTTAGACTATACTCTACCCACTAAGCTTCCATCTATGTCCCTGAAGGCTGCTCAACCACAAGAGACTGCTGTAACCCCTGGTGCAAGGTAAGTACCTACTTTATTTACATATTCAAATCTTGACCTTTGTTCCAACAAAGAGGTCAATGAGGGTTACTAGTTTAGGCTTTTTAATGATTATACAAACAAAATGAAAATGATTATACTACACAAATGTTATTATACATTTTCTAATTATTGAAATGGCTTATGCCTCAATAAACAAAGTTAATGTACAAGAACAGCTGCTGTTATTAGACAAACAATTAATAACAAAGAACAAATGAGTCATTTTGTAATTTATTCTTTTTCAGTTTTGAACAGAATTGGAGTCTAGCCAACACGGGCACAGAGGCATGGCCAGGAAGCTGTAGATTGGTTCAAGCTGGGGGTGAACCGCTAGGTGCTATCCCCTTCTACGTGCCACCTTTGCCCCCGGGACACGGGACTAATGTTGTGTTAAAATTAACTGCTCCAAGCACTCCTGGCACACATAAAGCCTATTTTCATTTGCTTACAGCTAATGGTGAAAAAATTGGAGGTGAGTTGAACAAAACTTTAAAAATATTTGGATCAACTCATATCTGTAGTAGGTACAATGTCAGGGCCATTTTCTGGGCCAAAACCAACTGACCAGTGGGAGAGAAGGGACTGGAGCTTTATTCTTATTGGCCAGCTTGCCCTGGCCTTAACATGTTGGATCACTTTACTCTGTCTCATATCTTTGTCTTCTAATAAAGACACATTTTCTTCTTTCAGATACTTTATGGGTAGAAATTACTGTAGAGTCTGAGATGACAATGGCTATTGTAGAGCAGTTAGCTGCGTTGCCCGTCCCTAGCAGTAGGCTGGAGGAATCTATTCCACAGGTATGTCTTAGATACTTGATGATAGTTTTATTTCATTACAGTTACATGACATGAATCGGCAAACATAGTGGTAAATTTTTTGCCATGTACTAAAACAGTCATTTAGTATGGCAAAAAATATTTCTTAAAAACGTACAGGTGGGGCGATGATGTTCGTAAGAAAGCTGGCAGAAATTGAATGACAATGGCTGAAGACCGAGCTGAGTGGCGTGCCATGGGCGAGGTCTATGTCCAGCAGTGGACTGATACAGGCTGATGATGATGATGTTGACATGACATGAACCTACTATCATAGTGCTGCAACAATAATCTACAGTAGATATGGGGACAAAGATTATGTGATGATGGATGTTTTTTTTTTCCAGATGCCCTCACAAGATGACCAGATGTGTTGATTGGTAGTAGTCACAAATCATTTTCATCAAAGTAAGTTTATTTTAAATCATAAAATGCCAACACCGGGTTGTTTATAAAATGATTAAATTATATATATTTTTGCAATTTTAGTAAATATTATTATTTAATTTTTAGATTCTTACTTATGCATTTATTCAAGTTCTGTGGATCATTCATCATCACATTTTACATTATACAGATTATACTCATGTTAAATCAAAGATTGAAGGAAATGATGTACAAAACAAGTTAAATAGCTTTAAGTCGGCATCACGAATATTAGGAATTAGATGGTGTTCAACTAATCTAGCAGTACATTATTAGTTATTACTCTACACTTTGGTCTAACATAGTACTTCTCTTCACCAATACACCATATACTTTTACTAACCAACTTACTACATTATACCTACAAATCCACTACTTTTCATTTTATGAAATACTTTATATTATTTGTCTTCTAAATGCTTAGACATGTCTCTAGGAATTCGATATCATCATCACATGGGTCAGTCATTATATATTTTGTAAGACTATACTTTACTATTACTATTTGTATTACTCTTTCATATGGTGTGCTGCTAGATAGTCAACACAACTTTTTGTTAAGAATTATTGTGAAATTTTACAAAGTCTAATGAATGGTAATGATTCTATATTTATTATGATTAAAGTAGTATCACTTAGATATTATAATTATAAGATTGTTTGCCATTAATTATGTCTAAGGGGTTTTAACATTAAATAATGAAATGTATGTATGGAAAATAAAATTTATGATGAAAATAAGTATTTAATTAATACCTTCTAAATATTATAATACTGCTTTAGTATTTAAACAGCCATCTCCATTTCAATTTTAGGATGAGGATGATATTCTTTGATTATAAAGTCTTCATATTTGAAGTCATCTATTGACTCAACTTTTCGAGCAAACTCCAATTTAGGGAATGGTTTAGGGTATCTTTCCAACTGCTTCTTCAGTGGTTCTATATGGTTCAGGTAAACATGAGTGTCACCTGTTGTGTGCACAAATTCTCCAGCCTGAAAGAAAATACAATTGTTTGAAAAATGATATTGCAATTTGATATGTACTGCTGTAGATAATTTGTAAAATTATACATAAAATTACATAAGCCTTGGGGTAGTTCTTATGGTCTTTGTCTAGCAGTTTAGAGATACCACCGGATTTCTGATTTATTAGCAGTTTAGATTTACATTACATACACATTACAGATACATTACAAATAATAACATTGCATTACAGTTACAATTAAATAGATTTAACTTAACTCTACATTCGTTTCATTTTCATTTATTCCCTTCATTTTAGGTATCAGTCGGTTCCTTAGTATCTGTTGTGTGCCTATTGGCAAAGGCTTTACCATACAACTTTAATCAGATGCTTACCTCAAGCCCAGTAATATGGGCTATCATATGAGTGAGCAGTGAGTAACTGGCTATATTGAAGGGTACACCAAGCCCCATATCAGCACTCCTCTGATACAGCAAGCAGGATAGTTTACCACTGTTCACATAGAACTGTGACAGGCAGTGGCAAGGCGGTAAAGCCATCTGGCTGAGATCTGATGGGTTCCAAGCGCAAATTATCATTCTCCTATCTGCTGGATTAGTTCTGAAAAAAAAATGATAGTCATATTTTTATATTTGCAAACAAAAGGATTAAGTGAAAATCCATGTCATTACAGAAGACAATATATTAGATAATAATAGTGTTTAGTTTAGAAATGTATGAAATACCTACTTGATTGTGTTTATTACATTTTGTAGTTGATCAACACCTTGACCAGTGTAATCAGTTTTACAATTAATGTACTGTGCTCCACTGTGTCTCCATTGGAAACCATAGATTGGTCCAAGATCACCTGGAAAATATAATTAGTGTAAAAAAGGTAGTAGAAAGTAGTGTTCCAGTTAAGATAAATAAAAATCAAGTTATACCTTCTTCCCTTTCAGTAAATCCCAATTTATCAAGGAACGATCTTGAGCCATTTGCATCCCAAATGCGCACCCCCTTGTCAGCTAGGACTTTGCCATCGGTGGAACCAGATATCATCCACAACAGTTCTTCAATAATACCTCTAGTGAAAACTCGCTTAGTAGTAAGTAAAGGCAGTGTATTATTCGTTAAAGAATATTTTTGCATAGCACCGAATATGGACAATGTTCCAACACCTGTTCTGTCGACCCTTTTGTCACCTACAACCAAAGAAACGATAAATTATAGCAAACATAAGGTGAAGAAGATGAGGTATCCTAACTGTTGTAATTTTACCTGTATCTATGATTTGTTTCACAATATTAAGATACTGGTGTTCTTCAGTATTAATTTGGAGTTTCATGATTGTGTGGTTAATGAATTATATCACAAGAAATTAGAGTAATCGCAATTTATTCAGTTTAACGCAAAACAGCAAAGAATGGCGCGAAAATGTTGATTGACAAAAGAAATGTCAAATATTTGGGAGGTTTTTGCGCGGGAATCGTAACGAATCACACGTAGGACGAGTTTCTGGCTTTCTAATTTTGTTTTTCGCGGCTATTATTGTGATAGTGTAGTGGGATTAGCATAATAATGTGCCGGTAGTGAAAGACAATGTGGTGAAAGTGAGAAATGAAGTACAGAAATCCTATATGGTTCGACTCGACACTCCCGCGTAAATCATCATCAACCATCGGAATATGAGCTCCGCACTCGCCTCGCATTCCAATGAGTTATAGATTATAGGTTGGGGTTTTGCGCGGGGAACATGAAAAATCTGACGGACTTTGTTCCCCGCTCCTAAAAATTGGTTCCTTACAGTGTTTTTTGTATTAATGTGGTGGATTTAACATTGGATATCACATTTATAATTGAATTATAAATTATTTAATAATTTGAATGCAACATACATAAAATCACGCCTTCATCCCTATTGGGATAGGCAGAGCAAAAACGACCTAAATAAAGGTAATTTCGCCACGTCTGACAAGTTTTGAGGGTTATTAAACAGGTGTTTATGTATATATTGCTATAGTGACAGGTTGTCAGCCCATCGCCTAAATTGCAATACACTGAAACCCTCGATTCCCTTAGCTGATTTTTACAGCATGCCCGGGAGGAGATGCAGCTGGCACAGGTATATTTTATATGAATGCAGTATGTATATTTTATAAGAAATAGTTCCATGCTGGATACTTCCATGCTGGACTGGAAGTGATAGAAAAACATAGAATGTGCCAGCTGCATCTCCTCCCGGGCATGCTGTAAAAACCAGCTAAGGGATTTGAGGGTTTCAGTATATTGCAATTTAGGCGATAGGCTGACAACCTGTCACTACAGCAATATACGTATCATCTGTAATAATAACCCTCAAAACTTGTCAGACGTGGCGGAACGGCCTTTGTTTAGGTCCGTTTTTGCTCTGCCTACCCCATTAGGGATAAAGGCGTGATTTTATGTATGTATGTATGTATGTAAAACTATGTAAGAGTTGCTATTTCTCATTTATATTTTGTGTTTCAAATTGTTTAACTTTTATGGTCATTTCTACATGGCATGTCATAAAGACAGTAACCGGTCGAATACATTGTTACTGTAAAATAATTTTAAGATCTTTGTATAGGTACCTATATTCGTATACTTACACATGTATTCTGGCAAATTAACATTTCTGATTCTGATTCATAATGATCTGCTGACGAGAAACAATAATGGCGGGAGTGAGAAGCAATGGAAGGCGCTACAGTACGATTCAGATTATCTCCGCGCAAAAATCTGTTGAACATTGGAATGTGAATCACCGGCGCATTCTATAGTATATTATGCATCGAGGGAATAAAGCAGTGTCTAACGTCACGGGCAGCATATTGAATCCTGAGCGTAGCGAGGGAATTATGACAAGTATCCTGAATGTAGCGAGGGATTCAGACCTGCCCAAGGTGAAGACACTTTTATTCCCGAGGAGCATACTATGCTTTATACACCTACTGTACATATTACTTGAAGGCGGTGGACGCTTGTAAGATTATAAAGCTCAGAAATATACCATAGCATGTAATATTGATGGATTGGAAACATACCAGAAGGAAGTAAACGGATCCGTTCACACTGCACACCACAATCCACTACGTACTTATTTTTTCTAAAAAGGCAATTGTTCGTTCATGATTATTATAATTTAAAATTTCAACATTCTTAGCAAAAAATACTAGTCATAATATATTCTGGACTCAAAATATAAATTTTACTCAACACAACAATATACGGAATTAGAAGATGAAAGAAAAATTTTTGCAAGAACAAACCGCGTTTTTTTTTTTTTTTTTTTTTTCACAAAGCAAAGAGCACATACAGTTCACTAGTCATACAGCCTTTTTACACTCAACGAAGAAGAAGACTGAAGACAAAATAACACTTTGAAGACTAGGCTGCATGGGCTCAAGCTCTTTGCCTTCCCTTATATGGGAGAATAAAAAAAAAAACAAATATTTGTTGCCAGACGCTTTTGTGTAAAATGATAGAACTGTAATAAATTATGTTTGATTTCTTTCAAATTTTATTTTCTTCTGAAAACGATTTTTATTAAATTCTTATTGTACTTACTAGAAATTGTAATTTTTCATATAAACTTCTCTAAACTGAATCCCAACTTGTTAAGAACTTTGGTTTAACCTAGGTTTTCTACGGTTAGCATTTTGTATGTGTCTTACAAAAATAAAGAATCACTGTTTTAGCAAGTTTCTGGCAGCACGGTTTATTTTTTTATATTTCAAGGTTGAAATCAAAGGTCTTGTAGATCTACAGCCTACTTTAATTACTAGCATGACACAGTGTCATGACATTTTCGAGACAAGTTTATTGGTTACTATGAGCAACCATGTAAACAATTTGGAAATGTATTTTGATTGTAAATACAATACAATAATAATATTTTCTTGATTGTAAATAAAAACAAAGTAATTTTTGGTTAATCATACTGTGACGGACTTAAAAATTAGAGCGTTTACTTATATAGAACTGTGTTTAAAATAATAAACAGCTTACCTACTAAAGGTTTTTTTTCTTTCAATAATCTAAGAAATATTGAATTTACAAGAAGAGCTTGAAAAGGTAAATAGATATATTTTGGTTCGTTAGGTAACGTAATACCTAGTTGTGGTGATACCTAGTTGGTTGGCTGCAGGTTGCAGGCTGGGATATAACCCGTGCACATAAAGAAACGATCTATAAATGGCCGACGCTCGCATGCGTTCTCGCTCACTCTCTATTAGGTAGAGCGAGAACGCATGCGAGGCGGACCAATCACGAAGCGAGCCGACGCCATTTTCAGATCGTTTCTTTAAAAGCACGGCTTATACCTACACTTGTTTAGTTTAGTACCTATATCTATAGCATCTATAGGTAAAAATACGAATAGGTATAAACCGCGCACATAAAGAAAGGATCTGTAATGTAAATGGCCGCCACTCGCATGCGTTCTCGCTCACTCTCTATTAGATAGAGCGAAAACGCATGCGAGGTGGACCAATCACGAAGCGAAGATCCTCTCTTTATCTGCGCGGCTTATAGGTACCTACCTACTTATTATTTAGTTACAAAGAACTACAGAAACGAATTTCCAATAGTCCGGCTCGAAGGACCAAATACAAAGTAGGTACAACTATACCTACCTACCTACGTATTTAATAAAAGATAACTAGCTAATTACCAAGTAAAGGTAATAAAGAAAGACATTTGATATAGGGTCAAGAAAATGACGATTTGTTCCTATATATATTCACAGAAGCATCAGAATGCCAGCTTTTGAGGCGCCGTGCATGGAGCTGGGAAGCGCACCGAAGACGCCCAGTGTTGGTCCCTCGCCCTCACCCTCCGAGATATCCAGCACCAGCTCTCCTGAGCCACAGAACATTCGCCCTTCGCCACTGTTTCGGTACATTACCGCAGTCTTCTTTGATTCCTCATTGCGAAATCCTCAATGGTTTCCCGTATGATGCCGGGCTAGAATAACATTTAATTCGTCGCTTCCCGCGAGCGTCATAAAAGTCGACTAAGGTATTATAGATAAGTAAATCTTGGACTGTCTGTCCTTGTCAAACAGTGTCTGTTATTGTCTTGTCTCTCAGCATGGAGAGCATTTGAAATATGTACCTCCCAACTGGAAGCTCTATGGGTATTTAACGGTGGATGCATTCTTGCTTTTTTCAAAACAGCTACACACGTTTCTCAAACAAGTGGCAGGGTCACCATTATTTTATACCTATTCTGTGCTTTAACGCCTGACTTTATATTTTAGCAACTAATAAGTTCACCTACTTAACAGGATTCTAGCAATGCCACCACCAGAGCCTGAGCAGCCGTCAGGCCAAGACGAGCTGGAGCGTCGTCTGCCAGGATATCGACGTATTGTCATCCCGCGAGAATTGACGTTGATAGAGTTATTGGTGAGTGAGATTTGCTGCTGTGCGTATCTCCTTTTATTCAGTAAGGCCGCCTTTTATAATATGCAAAAACCAAATATATTTAGTTACGTCCTCCGCCCACTCGATCGCTTTGCAATTAAATGCAGAAATGCACACGAGCTTGCTTTTGCACCCGAACGCCTACAAATGTACCTACTACTCCACGGTCATCCAAGGGCCATCATTAGGAGCTATTAAACCGTTTAGTAGCTTCAGCTTAGCTGTCCTTATCAAATCGACTATGAAAAAAATGGCAAACGAAACCCTGTAGAGTTGCCTTAAGTCGTGAAGCTGCGATGCGATAGATTTTTTAATGGTCATGTCATGATGATGCAACAGAAACAGTGCAGCGGCGTGATCACAGACGACGAGGTCCTCCACATTCGCGAGGCCAAGTTACGAGTGGTTGCTGAGCGTGTTGGCCTGCGGAGACTTAGCGTCCTAGCACCATGTCTGCGGTCTTTAACCCTGGATGGCAGTGTCATCCATTCATTGCGAGATTTGGGCATCGGATTGGTGCGTTTGAAGGTAACGGACATTTCATATAAAATAAGTGATCATGAAGATTTAATTCTTAAATGGCAAAGGCGAAAAATATTTTAGTTGCTTTTGAAATTGATATTGATTGGTTACTATTTGGTTACTGTCCTACTCTACCAGATTCTGAGTGTCAATCGCTGCGGCCTGACCAGCTTGGACGGCATCTGGGGCCTCAGCTCTCTGCGGGAACTGCACGCTACCCACAATCAGCTCGAGGATTTGCAGCCGCTAGCCGTCTTGCAGAAGCTACATACCCTCAATGTGGGACAGTATGGTCACAATAATAGCTCACTGTTTTCCTCTATCAGATCTTGAGTGTCCTGCATACCCTCAATATGGCACGATATGGTCATTGCATATTACCTAGATATTACCCCAGTGCACGTTTGAAGAGCACCAAACGAAATCCATTTCAGCGATGAAATAAGAATTTTCTTAAAATCGACTTCCTCATCGATTGGAGTTCGAAGCTCCAGTGGCTCTCTCTCTAACCCCTATTCTTTATAATCATAATTGCTTACGGATTTATTTTTATTAGGTACCGAATTTATTTCTTTTGTTACGAGGTCTGATATGTACTTGCTTACGGCTCAATGTTCGACTATGGTCCACTGAAGAAGATCTCCATTCCACAGCAACCCGATATCAGACTCCAGGCTCTGGATGCTGGCCGTCTGTGGTTCCCTACGGAAGCTGACCCTCGAAGGCACTCCAGCATCAGACGAAATAGATTATCGAGCGAATGTCGCTTCTGCCTTACCGATGCTGGTCTCTTTGGATGGTTTTCCACTGCATACTGATATTGAAGGTTTGTTGAAATAGCGGTACACAATGGATGATGGGATTATATTATGCTGAGGGAAATGCGACTTTTTCTCTTCAGGTTTACAAATTTTCTGATTGGTACATACATAAAGTCGTGCCTTTATCCTTTACGGGGTAGGCTGCGTAAAACGTCTAGTAAAAGGCGTATTCGCCGCGTCTGACGATTATTGACGGCAATTTTAATTTGAAATGTGCTTCGCTTGACAGGTTGTAAACCCATCGCCTGAATACACTGAATCCTTGAATCCCTTTGCTGGTTTTTACAGCATACCTGAAAGGAGAAGCAGCTCGCACATTCTATGTTTTTCTTTCGCTCATAGTCATATTATTTTTTCTGATTCCTAGAAGCTGTAAGAAAAAAATAATGATTCATAATCACAATATGATTTTGCCGTGTTGCATACTTAATTGGGTGATATCGAAGATATAATAAGAGTCATATGGTTATTTTCATAAAATTGCACCGTCATTGTGACGATTCGTGATGATAAACCTGTTTATAAGTATCTTATGCAATTTTACGTTAGATGATTTATATGGCCTGGAGATGGAGAATGCGTCTTCGAGCTCAGACTCGGAGGCTGATGGTCAGCAAACGACTAAGGATCAGAAACCACCAGAGGAACCAAAACCTTCCACGTCTAAAGAGGTATGATTTGATTTTGATTGTCACAGCTGTATTTCTGCGCCCGTCTGTCTTTGATTTCATTGTCCAGTGACATCGCTGATCATGCCGCGTAATGGTTCACGATAGCTGGTTTTAAAACAAAAACCCCGACTTCCAGTAAAACTTTCTGCTTGGCGTAAAAGACTCCCAGATCATCATGATTTGAATATTAATTTCCTTCCAATTGAAAAAAAAAACAGGACGTCAAGGACCAAGAAAGTGACGGCGAGATTGAAGGTCTGGAGGCCATGATCAAGGGTACTTCACTGCCGAAGCTCCACCGTAGACGACCAGCGACCACGGAGAACGCTGGTGTAAGACCAAGGATCACGCTGCCACCGCGACCGAAGACAGCCCATGAAAGACCCACCATAGACGCCCCCACCAGGCTGGAGATACTTAACACGCTTATGGGTAAGGAACTTTTAGAAAAAAAAAATAGGTTCCTACAATTAGAAAAAAATATATGGAGAGATAATAACCTGGTGCTTCTGAGCTCCTCCGTCAGCGAACAGCAACCAAGGAGTACGTATAAAAAAGGTCAAGGACCATGCTCCCACGAACGAAGACAGTCCATTAGAGACCAACTATAAACGCACCATATATGGATCAGAAATTAGATATTTCGAAACACAAAAAGGTCCTTCGAAAGGTTAGGGCAAAATGACAAAAAAATCTACAGCTAGGTTGGATGTTAAAATCCGACATTTGGTTTTGATCCAGATTTTTGATAGGTTTTTTGTTATTAGTTAGGTAGGTACTTTATTTAAGAATAGAAAATATTATTTAAAAAACTAGAGATTATAAATAGAGTGGCTTTTCAGCCACCACAAGTTTTCGGTTACAACAATTTTATTCAGTTCACTTAAAAGAAAAGACCAGGGTCTGATTTTAACATCCGACCCTTAGCATCTGGGTTGTAGAAAACCCTGGAGCCTGGATTTCCTGTCGGCAAGGGTAGGTAGGTTTGAAGCTATATCGGCGTTTTAAATCCATTTAAATTTCGACACGTCGTGTTAAATTCTAGTCTAGACTTCCAGGTCTAGGCCACGTCTAATTATTTCGATAGCATAAAATCGTTCTTTTTTTTCGGGCGATCAGACATACATAATTTATTGCACACTAATTCGCCTATTACCATATAGGTACCTATTATGCAAATTTTGTCTGACTGTCTCTATTTCTGCGTCATCTAATCTATGAAATGTTAAAAACTGATTATTTTCGAGATGGGTGACCACTCTGATCAAACTGATTATAGGCCATGACCGCGTTTTACATGTTTAGTTCAGAGAGGTTCATCGTCTACCTTACAATTACAATACAATAATTACTGCAATGATGCCTACTCCAGCACATTTAAACCCCTTAGTTTGCGCGGAAGAAAAGTTTTAAAATAAAATAATGTAAGTAGGTACAAGTGTTTCTAGCTTTCAATGTCAGGGTTTCAGGTAATGAAAACTGGTCATAATGAAAAGAAAAAAAAATGACTTCCTTATACAAAACGACTAACTCAATCAGACATTTTATTTCATTTCCTGTACGAATTTCTTTGTAAAAGTTGTTCAGTTTCGTCAACCGAACAGTCGAACACCCTCTATCAGCTTGCGGGAAGCTACATACACCTCGTACGTAGTGGATTGTCTTAGACTTTGATATTACACTTGCAGAGGAAGATTGGCGTTGCAGCGGCAGCCGACTGACGTCACGCGGCGCTGTGTGCGGCAACCTTGCGCAGGCGCTGCGTCGGCCATTGACAGCCAGGAAGAACCGTGGTAAGAAACCAGTATACCAGGGAAGATTGCGAAGGTCATATCTTTTTATAAGATTTCAACGTGTGCCTCATCAAGACAACGTCAGACCAGACCCAAGGGCAGGTAGATTTTTTTGCACAGCCTCTTAGTTCTTTTTATATGCCGTGTTTCGGAAGAAATTCGAAGGTTGTGTGTGAAATCGACCTAATCCAGGATTGGGTCTGGTTTCCCTTCTAGGTTGCGGGGGTCAGATGGCAGTCGCTCTGTGTAAAAACCAGTACCCTCGTTCGATCCCCTAGATTAGGTAGCCGACCCCGTGAAATACGGGAAAAAGGCTAGGAAGATGATGGTTGGTTTGATCTCAGGCAAGGCAGGAACCATCACTTCAAGAAGCTGCGCTAAGGGCGTCTGCTACGTCAAGTATGGCACGTGAACCTACTCACGTGTACGAGTATGTACTTACCTATTGTTTAGCGTACTATGGTCGAAAGGTCGAAACTGGTCATAATCAGCTTACATGGAACAACCTACGTTTGACGTAGAGACGTAGCATACTAATGACGACGTCTAAGACAAAAGTTCCTATGTAAATAATTTCTCAGAACTTGGGTGGGGATAAACATAAACTAAATTATTTTGGGAATCCCATGACCACATCCTAAGACACCGAAGTCAAGGTGCCCGCGTCACGTCGTGGTAAAGTGTCAGTTAGTTCGTTTTATAATAACTAGCATTATTGTCTTCAGAAGTTCCGTAAACTGTCGGAGTAATAAAATATATTTGTCCAAAATAGGTTGAAGTAGCAAACGTGGTTTCCAATAAGTATATAGAATAGTAAAGTTCCGGAACAAATTAAAAGAAAACATACTTATAACAGTTAAAAATAGTATGATGGACAGGTTTCCTTTTACCAAAATATCTTATGTCCCAAAATAAAAGTGATACAGGGCGGAGAGCAAATGAGAAAAAGCGTAATCGAAGATTTTTTGTGTAATAAGAACCTGAAGAACTATTCTAATCTCTAGTTATAAGTAGAACTACGATCTAGGGCCCGTATTTATAATCAGCTCTCAAGAGTGACAGCGAGTTTGAGTTCGTATCAGAAATGTCATTTCAGTACAAAACGGTCTGTCAAATCCATACTTAATATTGCCCTCAATCTTGAGATCGCTTTATAAATACGAGCCTAGATTTACTGCGGACATAACAACGGTTAGACATCAGTCGAAATTGGTCACCAATCAGCGAATGAGGACTTGGACCTATACTACTATACTATCTACACATAATTTCCCTATTTTCTTCCACCGATTCCTGCTGACTGACAGAGACATGCAATTTGCGTTGCCACTTCCTTAACCTACCCAACTAACAGGTTTCAAAGCCATGAGCAAAGAGAAAACTGGTTTCGACACCGGCAAGGCCTAATGCTAGCATAAACTAACATTATCTCATATGCCATATACCTCATTTCACAACTTTCCACAATGAAAGACGTAACCAGAGGCATTCGCGGCACCTTATCCGTAATGTCAATATGTCATGTTTAGAATAGAATCGATGTAAGTAGGTACTAAGTGTGCCAAGATAAGGACGCTAAAGCGGCTACTAAGAAGTACAATGATGATGTAACTCCTGTGATTTCTTTTAAGTAAATGTGAAGGTGCTGTAACTACTTGTAACTGTTAAATAAATATTTGACAGGCAATTTTTATACTCTATATACCTGTTGATGTTGGTCCAATCCCAAACTAATTTCATGTTATTTATTCCTTTTCGTTTTTTGAAATGGGTTTGCATTTGACTCCAGTGTCTAGGCCAGAAGCGATAGAGACGACACCTAGGCTCGTATTTATGAAGCGATCTCAAGATTGAGAGCAATATCAAGTATGGATTTGACAGGTCGTTTTGTACTGAAATGACATTTCTGATACGAACTCAAACTCGCTGTCACTCTTGAGAGCTGATTATAAATACGGCCCCTAGAAGATGCCTGTTCACTCTAAATTTGAAATGTTGGGGGGTTGTATGCATTCGGAAACACAGACGCAGCAGCATCCATCAGGCAGATAAAAAATTTGGTGTGAAACTTCACACACACGTACAGATTCGCATTCGAACATCAATTTTACGCATAATTTACGATAGTATAATTCAATTACATTGATGCTATAAAATGTGCCAAGTATGTACTTATTAATCATTTGTGATCTATTGATCATTTAATAAATGATTGAGTACGTTATAAAATGAAGCAATGTAATAGAACAAATCTAAGGAAGAAGCTAGCAAATTTAGGGTCTGTAGCGTAATATGCACATGTTCACATATGCACTCGGCCCATTTACCCATGGTATATTATAAAAGCAAGTCAGAAAATGACAGGACAGTGTGAGAATAATTTTACATTCAGGTTTCCTTGAATTTGGAATCATACAATAAGACTCTAATATCTCTTTCAGAAAAGGCAGCGAGAGACGCCCTGATAGAGTCAGGATTTGACATCGTGTCCCGGGAGTTAGCTGAGGAGATACCACGAGTTCCAAATCTTGGGGATTGGGAGAAGTTCAAGAGAGAGACTGGGTAAGAGTGTGATGCTGTTTTGTTTAAGTTTAGTTCATATCAGACTATTGTCACATCATCAGTAGATGCCCTGATAGAGTCAGGAGTCAAAATCGGGTCCCGGGAGATAGCTGAGGACACCACAAGCTCCAGTACTTGGGGACTGGGAGGAGTTCAAGAAGGAGACTAGATAAGAGTGTAATGTATTATTAAACCTACTCTCCAAATATATCATGAGATATTATGAAAGAACAAGTTAGCAAAAAGAATTAGCACGTGAATATAATTTTCCGACATTTGTAAACAGTTTTCTATACAAACAGATGGAAACTGGGTAGTAACTACAAGTAGGTGTTACCTTCAACAAACCATGAATAGTACCTCAAAATAAATAAGCGCTTAATTCGTTTTTATTATTATTGAATTTGATTTATTTGAACCAAAAATGCAAAATTCAATAAAAAAAATATAAAAATAATGTGCAATAATTTAAATATAAATTCAAAATATGCATAAATTCATAAATTAAAAGTCAAGGAAAAAATATAGATTCCCTTTCTTGTCGTCTCTTTCTCTTCGGGTCCGGGTAATAAATCGCTCTCCTTATTCTCAGCTAAAATAAAGACTGTTGCTACTTTTTTCAAGTTTATTCGGAAATGACAATAGCTCTTTATTCACAATTTTTTCATGTTACTCTTGTGTTCAATTCAATGTCTATTGCATACCGACCTTTCTTGACCCTTTTTGTAGGGTATTTAGGTCAAATTTCGTACAAACAAGTAGTTATTTAAAGAAATAACGTCTTAACGAGCATATTGTTTGTGTAACTTAAGTTCTGTTTGCTGTATATCAACAACACCGAATGGATCTAACAACCATAATAAAGTGGTATTTCCATAATTTGCTTAACTAAAAGTGGGTCCTGATTGAGGTTAGGTTAGGTTAACCTTAATCGTTTCTTTAACCCGTGTTTTGAAGAGCGAAATTATGTTACGAAAACAATACATAGGTATAAACAAATTATTTCGTACCTAACATACTTTTAAATAACAATTTCATGCTATGCGGAATAGGCTTCATAGAGGCTAGGTTCCTTATTTGTATGATAAGGAAATACAAAATTTTGTCAAAATGGTACACAAATAACAGGTATGAGAAAAATTGTAGACTGTCTATGAAGCTGCTTGCCCCGTAAGGGATGTAGACGTGACTTTATCTAAGTATTTATTTAAACTAAAGATAAACACCTTTATCTCATTGCGAATCATCATAAAATGCATGTACCGGTTTTTTACCAGGTTTTTTATAACGGTGTTGCATGAAATGACCTTCACCTTGATATTTCTAACACAGACCTGGGTTTCTGGGTCTCGATCTCGACGTATAGGTTCTCTGAATCATAACGTGTTATATCGTCATTGATACGTTTATGATTAAAATTGGTGTTTCGAATACGGGAAGTCCAATCCAAATAGTTTTTTTAAATATTTTCCTACGTTTCTTCAAAAAAGTTATTAAAATCACCTGTTATATTTACCCAAATCTGTAGAAGGGTTTGTTGGCACCATAAACAGAAAGCTCTTTGAGATGTTTTACAATAGGTATTTCTTAACACGTGTACATCTGTTGTTACCTTAGAAATTGTTATCATAATTCTAGTCTGACCAATCTGACCACATTATCTCTATGATAGCCGTTGGCTAGACCACAAATGTGTCATAAAAGGGTCATCATCATAATTCATAACATAAATTATAATAATCTAATTTAAATAAATATTAATTTGCAACTTACGATGTCGGACAAGTAAAAAGTATCGTTGGCTAAGAAAACTAATCAATTTATTTTATTTATTCACCACAGGCCTTTCTTATCAACTCATCTTACACCATCCCAAAAATAAACTACTGCAGTAGGTACTCTACAATTTGGTGCCATGACCAGGATACATGCAGTTCGAAATTATATTATTTTTCAAAGTTGTAGAACAAGAGATTGGGATTTTATCTTTATAAAAGGTTCGCTCTGTGTAAAAACTAAAGGTTACGATACGCGACACCGTGAAAGACGGGAAAAAGCTAGGTAGATCGTATACGAGAAAAGGTTCTAACCAAATGTTTTCCTCTAGGATCGACATCGACTTCACCCAATGCCGTGCAAGCGAAGGCGACGCAGCTCTAGCCATCGAGCGCTTAGAACGCATCGAGAAAGAAACTGCTGAGCGCTTGGACAACCCTAACTCCTTCCATGAGGACTTCACCATCAAAGATCGCGTCGACTTCACACCAGTCACTTACGAGCTTTGGAAGATGGATAATCCTTTGCTGCTCGACTGCACGAGGGATACAGAGTACCGTCCGATAGAGGATTTGGCATTTGAAGTCAGTGATCTTTTCGCAAATATAGGGCTGGTCCGTACTCCTGAGGATTCGAACCCGGACCGTACTCCGGAAGAATCGTTGCCAGATTGTACTCCAAGGTCGCTGCCTGATTAAACTGGTTCGTTTTGAAGGGGTTAGATTATTGTTTTGTTTCGATAATTTTGTTTCTGATGGCAGCAAGCGGTTTTATGGCTCTTCGATGCTGTAGTAGGTATACTTCTACCATATTATGCCTCAATACTTTTGTCTCAAATCTCTCAATCGAGCTGTAATGTGCAACCTTAACGCGAGCATTCGTTCGCGAGCAACCTGTGCGCGCATAGCTCTCATAAGAATATGGCGTATATATATATATATATACACGCGTACGAATGCTCACGATGAAGCAATATAACTTAGGAAGGCATAAAAATGTTAGTGTAACCACAGAAGAGCCAGCCATGGAGTGTGAAGAAAGTTGTTCAGTTTTGTTAAACTTGAATGTTTGATTTCACTTTTTGATTTTGGCGTCACGCCACGCAACGTTGCATTTTTTAAAAAACGAAAGTGATTTCATGTTTTATGTAACTAGTAGATCAATTTCTTAGTAAAGCTAGAAATTAGGTGCGCATTTTTAATAATGTCTGCGCAGCGCATATTAGCATTTTCAAAATATATTTAGCAATCAACCTCGCACTTTAATTGAATCGTTAAAATATTAAATTTAATTACCTATCTTAATCATGATATTTATTTTTGATTATTTATTTTGTAATCATCTTTTTTAGGTTAAATATCGACTCTGAGCTCTAAAGCTTCCCGCAAAAAGATAATTTGATAATTGCTCAGTCAACGAAACTGAACAACTTTCACGGGGAAAATCTGAAATGTTAGAAAAAAATCACATCGATCAGGCAGTTTGATTTGTATGGGAAAGCCAATTTATTTTTTTATTCCCTAAAAGAATTTCCTGACGAAAGTTGTTCAGTTTCGTTGTCCGAGCAACCCGTATCAGTTTGCGGGAAGCTGTCCCTTACACCTGGTATAGGGTGTTGCCACTGAGGAAACTGGGGAAGTACGAATGAAGATATAAATTTTACGTAGGTAAAAAAGATAAAATAGGCTCGTATTTATAAAGCGATCTCAAGTTTGAGAGCGATATTAAGTGTGGATTTGACAGGCCGTTTTGTACTGAAATGACATTTCTATTTCAAACTCAAACTCGCTGTCACTCTTGAGAGCTGATTATAAATACGGGCCATAGAATCTAACTATCCACCTAACGCGTTCATTGTTCTTTAACAAGTAACAACTAGTGTTGGTTGATGCAATCTAGTTAAGTGCTAGTTACCGCATTAACAGCAAGGGTTGTATAATGGCGCGAACTTGCAGTTTGTTGCACTTTCTTTAGCAGTTTGCCATATTGATGTAACATGTTACTATGATGTTGATTTTGATGTTCTTTAAGAATACATTATTGGCAATTATATCGGCAGTAAAAAAAATAGCTGAAAATAATGTGTTTTTGTGATCGTAGGTATAAATAAATAGTTGTTTGAATTTTGTCTTAATAAAATTTTAATGTTGTTCTGTGTGAGATGGTTTCATTTAACGTTTGTATAGTACTATTATATATTCTGTGTATCGGGTTCAAATTTTGTTCAGTTTCATGAGCTTATTTAATTTTTTTCACTAAAACCATGAAATACGGCTTAGGACTTTTATTTGTAGAGTTCTTGTTGGTAGAGTCACATTCACACATTGACATCACAACCCATGTAATATTTTTGTCTATAAACTTTTATTATTTTGTTTCAACCCGGAGACTACTTAATTTTATGAAGGTCAAATAATTTAAGCTGATAAAGTGGAAGTGTCCTCAACTTCCGGTACATTTACCCTTTCAATGCTGAAGTACCTTTCTGATATTTTTAGTGTTCAGGAAGTAGCGCAAAAAATCTGAACGCGTAAAAAAGGCAAATTAATTGTTTCATGTACAAATTTTCCAAGAAAAACATATTTCAGGGATAATTTTTTTATAAAATAAATAATAAAAATATCACACGAAAACTTTGGGTATTCTAATTCTTAGTAAAAAAAATTATGAGTCTGTTGTTATTCTTGATAAGAAAAAATATTTCAGAATTTTCTAAATAAATGATTCAACGGAAGATATAAATCAATAGTCTTACGACCACGGCTCGTGCAATGTAAAAGTCTGAAAATTCGGTTTTAAAATAAAAATAAAAACAGCTAGGTAGGTATATAATACTATTGAATAATATTGGAGAGCCTAAAAAGAATATTAAAGTTTTAAGTAAAAGCTAGTGAGAGTTTCTTACTTATTGTTAATTTATCCAACAACCTTGTCACATGAATGGATCCGCAAAAAGCGCAAGTGAATGAACTCGCAAGCTTGTCAATACCACTTAATTATAAGCTAGTGCAAGTTCAAGCCCTACTCAGGCAGTTCCCATACTACCTAGAACTTGGTACCTAACTGGCTGGAATACTGGCAGTCAGGTTGAACCAGTTGAGGCGGACGCACGCTTCTAAAATGGCCGTCGGAGTATATTTACAGCGCGTCGCGATCACCGTCGCGTTGACGTTGTACTATAATCTTCTTGTCTTAGTGAATTTTGCTGTAAATTGGCTGAAAAATCCCTTCGGTGACCCTTTTGCCCTGAAGCTGAAGTTGGAGCCGCCTACCTGTCTGGCAGACCCTAAATATGGAACCCACAAGTACATCAAAGTTAATGTGAGTGCTTTTATTATTTTACGGCTGTAGTTTTCATGTTTTTTATTTGTTGTTAAAGGAAAGGTTTTTCCAGTTTAAAATTTAGATAAGCATGTTATTGCCTTCTTGATCAAAAATTCACATTAGTATATTTTTTACAATTTCATTGATCTCTACCGAAGTAAACGTATTGTGTACGGTTCCGTTGCAAAGATAACATAGGATTAGGTTGTAAAGGTCAAACCAATGAATATGATGTTGAAGATAGGTACCTATTTTTTTCCTGTTGGTCTAGGAGCAAGAAAATTTAGGATTGAAAATTACTAGTTGCATTTTTTCGTTGCATACTGTATGTACAATATCGAGAGTTTTCTATTTCCCAATTATTAAATTATGAAAAAAAAAACCTTACGGTCTTATTTTTGGGTCAGTTTTGAGCTCTACTACCCTAAAGGGCGTTTGGGTACGCATCCATATTAGATTTTTATTGAATTGGCCTTCCTAGTAAATGTATGCATCCAAATCCGTTTCATATGGATTTTTTTCGGATACGAATTGGATACGAATCTAATATGGATGAGTGCACAAACGCCCTAACTGTTCTATGTACAATTTTATTTTTTTTGTTCTATCGCAAGTATTGTTTCCAGTATGCATTAAACACACACATAAACATACACACACCCTGATCAAATAAATTTGATAATAATTGTTTTTTTTTATGACTATCTTGTGCAGTTATTGTTTTTATTATAAAATAAAATATTATTATCTGCTAGGTATATTATAACTATTATTACCTATCTGGAACATCAATACAATATATCTTCCAATAAAAAAAATGGAGAAACAAAATTATGCATTTTTATCCTAAGTTCCTAAATTGTGTGTCCGATTATCGTAAAATACTATTCGATACATACGATTGTTTATCGTACAATGCAATTTTAATTCATGCATTCCTTCTAGTATTGTTCTAGTGGCAATGAAATCTAAATTTTAGTATAACGCAATTTGGCCCAGTAACCCAATTTTATTGTTCTATCTACTCAAAGAAATTTTTTTTTCATTGTTGCAGTATGCAAAATATTATGACGATAATTGCTTTGGACTTTTTTTTGGAAATTCATATTTTTTTCTTATTTTACTAAGATTTGTATGTATGTATGTATAATGAATTGATGATGTATAAACTAAAAACCTGTACTGGACCAATTTCAAAAATTCTTTCACTATTAGAAAGCTATGTTCAATCTGAGTAACATAAGTTACTTTTACTATAGGAAAACATCTGATTCCTACGGAAAAACTTCACACTGCGGTGATAAAAGCTAGTAAACTAAATAAAAGTTAAATTCTGTTAAATTCAGGGTTAAGATTATTTACTAATATAATAAGTCACGTTTGTATTCGCCTTTGGGGTAAGCAGCGTCCAAATTAATGAATAAAAATAGCATTTTTTGGAATTAAGTAAATAATTATTTGTTTTAACCGTCTTTAATGCGAAATAGTAATTACGTAGAGACTCGTTAAATTGAAGTTCAAAAAATTAAAATATTAACCCTTTTAAGGTCAAGGTCACTGTGGAAGTGCATTTATAACTTCCGGTGCATTGACCCCTTAAACCGCTGAAGTTCAAAAAATAAAAATATTAACCCTTTTAAGGTCAAGGTCACTGTGGAAGTGCATTTATAACTTCCGGTGCATTCACCCCTTAAACCGCACGGGATTTTTATACTATTTATATGTCGAAGGCAATTTGAAGGTGAACAATATTTATGGTCGTTTAGTCAATTTTGTAGATTTGGAAGTATTTTGGTATTAACGGGAAGAACTTGGAGACATTATTATTGTGGATTTATGTTCAGAAGTTATTCCTTTCATTCCCGATGGACTTGCTCTTGACTATAGAATAGTTCAATGGTGATCTAGATGGATGGAACATAGTTACCTTTTTTGTATTTATGTATACCTACCTATTACTAGGTACTGTCCTATATGAGTCACGTACCTATTTTCTAAATATATTTCAAATAGATTCCTATTATATAACGATGATGATATTGATCATGATGGGGATGATAGATACTAGGAAATTTATTATAACCACGAAAGCAAGGAAATCGTGGTTCAGCGGTTTTCTCGACTATCAATTAGAAAACAAATCCAGATATCAGATGCAGCAAGTCAAGCGTAGAAATAAGCTGTATAATCATTAGCTGAGAAACATTACCAACAGTATACTTTGCTAGATTTACAGATTAAAACTCCAGACGTCTGCAATTTATAAAACCAATGAAATTTGCCCGAAGAACTGATGAACGATTCTACTAACTGCGGTTTTAGTGTTTTAGTTTGTACGGTTGTTTATTACCAGCGCTATTTGAATGTGAAAAAATCTTGAGCTTGGAACTTTTGGGGAACTTGGAACGTTGCCGTTTTATCGTTGGACTACCTAGTACCTACTATTATATATCTGTGGCTGCTTTCTTCCATGCTGGACAGGGAGTGGTAGAAAAACATAGAATGTGCCAGCTGCATCTCCTCCCGGGCATGCTGTAAAAACCAGCTAAGGGATTCGAGGGTTTCTGTGTATTGCAATTTAGGCGAGGGGCTGACAACCCGTCACTATAGCAATATACGCAATCATCTGTAATAACCCTCAAAACTTGTCAAATGTGGCGAAACGACCTTTGTTTAGGTCGTTTTTGCTCTGCCTACCCTATTAGGGATAAAGGCGTGATTATATGTATGTATGTATGTGGCTGCACCCGCAATCCGCAGTCCTTTTGCTCGTACTTATTTATTTTGTTCCCAGTTTCAAGCTTCTTATTTGTTATATTTTAGTTAGTGGCATTAGTAGAATGAGCCTAGTGGTTTGTAGCCAGAAAGCGGAACATTGCATTCGTGCGATTCAGATATTGGATGCTCTAGTCTAGGGTTTACAGTAATAAATAGTAAATGCCAATAATAATTCGCCTTCAGGCTTTCAGATACTGTGGATTAAATATGGCGTCTCTTTTATAAATTAAATCCTGTTGAAAAAGTAGTTTATTTATGAATTTCATACTATATCTGGTTATCTGATAGATAAAGAGAAACATTAAGCGCAATTGAGGCACTAACGACGGGAGCTGCTGGTAACGTCTAGAAAAGTTGCATTGGCTACAAGAAAAAGAAAACTATTCAGTTTTCTTTATTATTATTTACGCCAAGTTAGCAAAAAAAAGCACTGCTGTTTTCCACGGTTCTGTTTCACCTTTATGCGTTTATCTTACTTTTGAGTTCCAGGGATAGACAAAGGCTAGATACAATCACAACTTAGCTTACAATAGGAGCAGACTGGATTGTTTAACCAACCTGTTTGAATCCAGGAACAAACAGCTAGTGGCCAGAAAGCGGAACGTGCATTCGTGCACTTAGCGCACGATGATGCAAACTGTACTGCACTTTGACTGCATTGCATTCATACTATCGATTCGTGTTAACTCTTTAGTCCTTCTGTGCAAGTTCTACTTAATATAATTTTAGTAAATTACATATAGATATAGGTAATTATTATGTGTCTATACTCAGCGGGATCCCCAGGTTTATGCCATTTTTTACGCACTATTCGGATAGTGTTGAATTAGTTCTATCGATCTATAAGTATTTCAGAATTTGTTCCGCATTTATTTAGTTGGGTATATTTATTGAAAATTAAGTGATTAGTTGAAATCCCCTACAGGAATAAAGTATAAAAATAGAAATAAAATTGAGTAAAATTATAGATAATCTGTAAAATCATTTGTTGAGTTTATTACTTATCAACTGTAATTTTCCAATGTTAATTTTCTATAAATTCAAATACGTATTAACCAAAGTAGTACAATTTTTATGATCAAAGTGTTTGATCACATGTGATTTGTGTAAAAGACGTTGGTACTTTACTTATTAATAAAAGTATCTCCTAAAATGATTTCTCATTTTATTATTTTGCGTAGGTAGCTAAGGGCTAAAACACACCAGCGTCGCGTTCCGCGTCGGAATCTTCGGTCGCCGAACCTTCCGTCGTATACAACACACCAACCGAACCTTCCGCGGCGTCTTGTTACGCGCTAAATGACATCAAAATGGCTTCTTCTTTGATGTTGTCACATTTGTGTTGTGACTTATGACATGATGAACTTTTTGGAAAATATTAATTTTCTGGAGTTACTGGGAATTACAGAATCCTCAGAAAAAGGTAAACATTTGGAGTGCATCCATCCAAGAGTGGAGTTTCAAAATTATGCTTTGTTATACAGACAGAACCAATCCTGATAAAAGTGATAAAAGTTTTCAGTATTTTTTATTATTATTTGTTGTTCATCATCACACCAGTACCTAACGGTCTTGTAAAACAATATGCAAATGTTGCGAAGGATGTGTAGCGTTACGAGATTCGATCGCATTCGTTACCACGTCCATTACAGCCTCAAATTCCACGACGTAGGGGATAAGCATGGGATAAGCTGCAGGAAAGTCGTCTTTTACGGTACGATCCCTGTCCAAGGCCCTAGATCACGCAGCAGATCGAATAAGCGCTGGCTAGACGTCGAAAAAGCGGATATGGATGAGAATTATCTCACACCAGCGATTGCCGAAGACCGGTCAAAGTGGAGTAGAAAAGCCGGTAATCAGATCTCAACATTGGGCCGAGAAACCGCTACTATCATAACAATTATGGATGATGGCTGAAAACCAGTAATTTACCCTCGCTGCTGAATGAAAAATTTCCTTATCCATTTGTAATGTATTTATAGTATTGTATAATAGATATAAGTTTTATTGTATAGTATTGTATTGATTTTAAAATGGGCCTAGTTGCTTGAAAAAAAAAAACAATTTTAATTATTATCATTGTTATTTATTAATACTCTAAAAAATGATCATCACACTGTGTATTATAGCAGCAACCTAATTGCAAAATACCAATACTGTTGTATCATCATAATTAATGTAAGAGCATTGCTCTTGTCGGTTGAGTATTATGAAGTAAACGCCAGGTCTCCCTGCATTCCGCTTTCTCCTTGACTTCCTTGCGCCTACTCTCTTCTTCGTCGTTTCCTCATGTCTGAGGGTCGTGACCACCAAAAGTAGCGTTGCGGGTCAGGGCTCTCCAGGCACATCTGTTCTGGGCCTGGTGGATTGCCCCCTGGGTGTTGCACTTGATGGACTGCAAAATGGCATCTGTCCACCGGGTAGGTGCTCTTCCTCTACTCCTTCTCCCTTCCACGTGCCCAACTAGTATAAGCTTCTCTAGATTTTCCGGCTCCCGTCGGGCGACGTGACCGAAGAAAGATAGGGACCTTTGGAGACATATTGTTGACAGGCGTGTTTCTATTTTGAGCTCCTGAAGAATACCCAACATTTTACGCCAACACCACATCTCGAACGCATCTATTCTTGATCTTAATCGAGCTTTCAGTGTCCATGTTTCAGATGCATACAGGAAGATAGAAAAAACCAAAGTACGCATAAGTTTTACTTTAGTGCTGCGGTAGATGTTACGGTTTTTCCAGATTTTTTCCAAACGTTTAACTGCTGACTTTGCTATCTGAGCTCGTCGAACGACTTCCTTTTCACAATCTCCATTATTCCGAATAAGGGACCCCAGATACACAAACTCTTGTACCGTGTCTAAGTCTCGCAATTCGAAAGATCTCTGCATGGCTTCTGCTCTGTCGACGAACATCAGTTTAGTTTTGCTCCGATTAATCGTCAGTCCATACTCCATACTTGCGCTTTCTAGTCTCCGTAGTAGTTCGGCAAGCTCACCTTCGTTTGCGCCAATCAGTGTGGTATCATCGGCGAAACGCAAGTTATTAATACGGTGACCGCCAATCCGAATTCCTCCCCCCCAATCCTCTAGTACTCGCCTCATGATATGCTCTCCTACGAGGTTAAACAGTTGTGGGGAGAGAATGCAGCCTTGCCGAACTCCACGTTGCGACTGCTATTGGCCACTTCTTGGCAACACAGGCTTGCTTGGTATTTTCCAAGATTTTGACCCAATTTGAATAAAAATGTTAAAAATACAACAATACAGACAAGTAGACAACGATTATGGCATATTACCGTTAGGTTCTCTACTAAGTCTGTGGGCATATTGTCATCTTGACAAAAATATTTACTCTGCTCTTTGGACAAAAAGAAGTAAAAAGCAAAGAGTAGAGTCATAATAACAAGTGAAACGAGGTTTCCAACACGAGTTTCTAATAGAAACACAGGCCATGCGTTTCGTTTCTTTCGCATTTTTACTTGCAGTCCATTTTGATTTTATTCCAGAATTAGCTGGTTTCTAGGGTTCCGTACCCAAAGGGTAAAAACGGGACCTTATTACTGAGACTTCGCTGTCTGTCTGTCTGTCCGTCTGTCACCAGGCTGTATCTCATGAACCGTGAGATAGAGACTTGAAATTTTTTGCAGATAATGTATTTCTGTTGCCGCTATAACAACAAATAATAAAAATTACTTTTTTGCTCGTTTTTGTAGATAATGTTTTGGAGGCTGTTTCTCATGAATCGTGATAGTTAGATAGTTGAAATTTATACAGATGATTTATTTATATTGTTGCTATAACAACAAATACTAAAAACTGGTCAAGTGCGATTCGGGAAACGGATATGATTTTGTTGCCATTTTCATAAATGATGCTAAGGACCCTTTCGTGCGCGAGTCCGACTCGCACTTGGCCGGTTTTTTAATTAATCGTGAAAATAAAATAAAATGCAAGTACTATCATTCCAGAACACGGTCTATTTAGCAAAATAAATCCGACGACACTGAACGATTAATTTTTTTTCATGAAAATCCATGACTACAAATGAAAATAGGTAATGATTTTCAGATAAGGCTGCATGGCCAAAGCTTCTTGCCTTCCTAATCTTCCTATACGTATGGGAGAACTAATGAAAAAAGGACAATTATAAATAGTCCGTAATGATAAAACTCGATAAAACTAATGTTGTCCTTTTTTATAAACGATTACTCTCATAAGTTAAAAAGAGACGCGGATATGTTAGTAACTAAGTAATGAGGTTTATGCCGAGTCCATTCTTTTTCCCTCTACGCGTCACTGGATATTTTAAAAGAATATGTTGCGCGCGCACATAGCGTGGTACTTTCCGTCGCGCGGAGAGTTCGGTTCCGCTCGACGGAGCGCGGAAGATGACGCAGGTGTGTTTTAGGCAATGCAAAAAGCATTGTCAGCGTGTTGACGGAACTTTCCGCCGCGGAACGTGACGCTGGTGTGTTTTGGCCCTAAGTAGGATATCTTTTATGAATAAATACGAGTATTACTGTCAATATTCATAAAGAAATACTATAAAAGCACAAAAACATACAAAGGTGAGTTGAACTCCATCATATCGACAACAAAATACAAACGTATTACAAACGCAAACAATAAATGTCATTGTCCCTTAGCGTTGTCAAACTTATCTTACATACTTAGTATAGTTTAATTATTATATTAAAATCGTCGTAGTCAAATATTTGCACGTGCTTAGCCTAAACTTCTACGTACGAAAGACATCAACGCGTCTAAAACATGACGCATGCGCATGAGTTGATGGCGAAATACCAACATTTTCCTGTCTCACAAAGATATGACTGGCGAATGTGGTAATTTACTTGGAATTCGACTGCCAATTTGTCTGTAAAGATTATTTGTCTGTAAGTATTCTTGTGTGACAAATCTAAAACCAATGTTTCTACCTACATATCAGTGTGCGTACCTAAGTAATGACTACAAAAATAATTCTGTAGAGTACCTATTTTTATGGATTCTTACGAACAGTTCTCCAGATATACACAGGCGCAATTTCTTGTGTGTTTTATCCTGTACCAACGATCGAAAGTTCATAGTTGATGATGGAGGAAATTGCATGCCAGCTTCATTAGACAGCAATAAGGAATATGTCGTATGAAATGTGGATAGAAAGTGAATGGATGTGGCATTTCATCCATCAGAGCAGCACAGAACGATTAGACTTGGGTGCATTAGTTCCTGGTGCAAGGGTGATAGAATAGGAATCAAGTGGTAAAACTGTAGCATTATCAATCTGTGTAGAAATGCCACCTAATGGTCTATTTTAGAACTTCTAGGCTTTAGTAAAATATTTGTTTGATAAGGGTTTGGTTAATTGTTTTTTGGTAACTTTTGTTATGTCATATATTCAGGCATGTCTATATCAGTTTTCCACCTTTTTTTTAAGGGTGACTCCAGGGATACTGTGATTAAGTTCTGTAGGGAATTATTGCGTCATAGTTCGTCTGAATAAGAGCCTGATCTATTTGCGTCGCAATGACAATCGTTTTTGCACTCCTTTGACTTGACTGAACTAAATATGACGGTCAATTTTTTATATTTTTTGCATATACGGGGTGTAAGGGACAGCGTCCCGCAAACTGATAGGGGTTGCTCAGTCAACGAAACTGAACAACTACCACCAGGATTTTTTTTCAGGAAATGAAAAAAAAAATTAGCTTTTTCATACAAAATGACCACCTCGATCAGACAATTTGTATGGAAAAGCAAAGTTTTTTTTCATTTCCTGAAAAAAAATCCTGGTGGTAGTTGTTCAGTATCGTTGACTGAGCAACCCCTATCAGTTTGCGGGACGCTGTCCCTTACACCCGGTATAGTCAACCAAATTATAAAAAAAAAACTGTAGTTAAACAACGCAGGCGCCGCGTAAACGGACAACAGC
The DNA here is from genome assembly GCA_029255725.1 of Scrobipalpa atriplicella. Classification (NCBI taxonomy): domain Eukaryota; kingdom Metazoa; phylum Arthropoda; class Insecta; order Lepidoptera; family Gelechiidae; genus Scrobipalpa; species Scrobipalpa atriplicella. The sequence continues at coordinate 29,987 of JARACY010002677.1, forward strand.
AATTACTAGATGAAGATGTGAATAGATATACATATCATGCATGTCATAGTTCCACATAGTTCTGTCACAAGCATGGTCTATGCAGTATGCACAATCACGTTCGTGCTATGTCGCCCGGGGCAATTTTACATGCAATTTTATGCTATTATAACTCTAATAGCGCCATAGTTTACATGCAAAATACATGAGCTACAATTCACTGACAATTATAGGATGAATTTAAATGGGTACTTCTATAATTAGGGTGCATCATAATCATATAATAAATGTAGTAAATACATTATCATTTCTGAATCCTTTACGTGTTAGGTAGAGCGTTAACAGCTAAGCAAAAGCTATCTTCGTTACCTGTGAAAATATTTGGTAGGTAGGTTAAGTAGGTCAGATACTTAGGTTTGATTTTTTTTACGATAAATACTTGTATTATATTTAATGTTACATGAGTTACGCAGGAATAATACCAAATTATTATTCATACAAGTAATGATTATTTGATAAGTTTAGTTTAGTTAGTTTGATTTTGATTCCACCTAGATATTGCAAAGTGTTTTATTAACAATTCCGTACAAATTATACTAGGCCTTGCGTTTTAATAATTTATGTGCAATTATAATATAGCAAATATTACGCACTTTTCGTCCAATTAACTTCTGTAGTAGGTCAGTTACACTACACGTATGCTGAATTAGAGACGTAATCTAATTCTGCGAATCTCTTTTATATAAATATTCTGCACAAGATTTGATTTTGCTCGTTATGAGCACAGAGAACCTAGACTGCTTGAAATAATTAGTAGGTATAGATATGTCATACATACGTACATACATAAAATCACGCATTTATCCCTAATGGTTTAGGCCGAGTGTCAACGAACTAACCTAAACAAAGGTCGTCCCTCCCTCCACGTCTGACAAGTTTTGAGGGTTACTTTGTGATGGGTTGTCAGCTCATCGCCTATAGGTAGGTATTACTATCACTGAAACCCTCGAATCTCTACCATGTTTCTCTATTTTTTTTTTGAAAAATTCAATTTTAAGGGGCTATCCACTTTGGTTTAATGATTAGTGTCAGTTCAATGTTACAAATCGAAGGTCAAGGTCTCAAAGGTTCAGTCAATTCGGCAAATTATTTCATTATGTTTTTTTCATAGGTTATAAACGTGTATTGTATAGGTATAAATTATTTATAAGTTTTACATCTTGTATTGTGTACCCACAATTCCAAGGTCAGTTCTCTTACAGTAGAAGTAAAGATCAGTAAAATGTAACTTTTTAAGCACTCGCGATTATTTATACTCATTTTACTTTTTATCGGGTCTATTCGCGATAGATTTTGGTGGTAAATCAAGTAAAATGAGTATCAGTAAAATGTGTTCAAATCGGCTGTACAGATGTTAGAATGGATCCTAAAGATCCGTGTGCAGACCCGATCGAATGGTACACAGCCTTGTATCTCGGTTTCTTGTTCTCAAAACTATTGAAACACAGCAGGTCTGTACAAAGCCAGACCGCAAATATTACAATCACAAGAGTCTCCAACTCGGCAAGTTAAATAAACAAATTAAAGTTTATATTTAACTTATTCGATTATGTATGACATATAAAAAATACGGTACCTAAAATTAACCTGTATTTAATTGGACTTAAAGAACTCTAATAAGGCCCGTATTTATAATCAGCTCTCAAGAGTGACAGCGAGTTTGAGTTCGTATCAGAAATGTCATTTCAGTACAAAACGACCTGTCAAATCCATACTTGATATTGCTCTCAATCTTGAGATCGCTTCATAAATACGAGCCTTAGGTATTAAATAATTATGAATGTCGTATCTAATTTAAAATATATTTTTAACAAAAAACAATAAAAGTATGGATTTTTTCTATGACATCAAACAATTTTAAATAGCAAAAAAATACTCACGTGATTTTTGGGTTTATTGAGCGTCATTTGTTTACCCCGAACAACAACTTAGTATGTAAATTTTGTTATAGGTTTTTTATACAACATGAATCACGTGCAAGATAATTTAATATTATTCTTATTTCCTTATGACTTTGACCTAAGTATGTTGTTTGTTATTCAATTTCGTTTTCGGTTTTTTTTTTCTAATAGGGGTTTAATAACGTCATATAGGTTTGACTTTTAGCCATTAGTATATACCTACCTATTTATTTATTAATGTAGACACGTTTTCGACATTTCAGTAAACTTTTTGAAAAATTATTAATTCCATGCCATTTTGATACAGCATACGCATGTGTTAATTTCTATTACAACACAAAACTGAAGATTCAATAAAAAATATCCATATTCAGTTCGGGATTTTAGCGTAGGTATGAGAAAATATAGGTTGACAGACAAAATTAGCAGCTTTTACACAATGCTGAAACCATCTGAAAAACTTTCTACGTCCATAAATCATAGATGGCAGCCGCAAGTGGCTGAAAGAAAATGAGAGTGAACATTTAAGGATCATAATAATATAGGCTTTGTCGGTCTGAAAGAGGTGACTAGTACCATGAAAATGAACACTATTTTAATTGCATTGCACTAGAAAAGCAAAAGATAGAGCAAGCTTTTCTAAAAAGAACATCATACATACCTAAAAATGTTGGCATTGTGCGCGTACGCAGTAAAATTCAATTGTAAGATCCTGTATCAAATTGAGCGAACGATACATGCTATTATTCTATTACGTCTATGCCTAATCGGTGACGTCAGTTCGTCAATCTCACTTGGTCACGGCGTATGGTCATGCGCAGGTTTCTGTAGTACAAAACGTGACTTGGAGGCTAGATTTTAACACTTTCCCTTCAGTGTGTTTTTTACTAGGTAGGAATTTCTAAGGCAAGACAATCTGTAAAAAATTAAAGTGCAATAACAACTTTATGAAATCAAAAGCAAGCTCAGTGTTTTAGGGCTGATAGGTAGTAGTTTCTAAGTAAGATTATTCCGTGCTTCGAATTGCACGTTAAGCTGTCCCTCTGAGAAGTTATTCCCTCTGATATTATTTTCTCAAAAGTCAGGCCATAAGGTTACTCATAGAAATATCTTACAATTCTTATATTAATTGAAATGCAAGGTACAATCAATTGAGTGATTTAACCGACCGAGCAACAGTCAATGTATTGACCATTATACGACCATTACAAATGCTGTGATTGGTCAACAGTCCGTCAGGCCTCACTGCCGACACTAACCTACACTAACAAAGTTTAGAACAAACGTATTGTAAGGTCAAACAGACTGTTCCAGCAGTACAGTGATTTTGTATACAGCTCGCGAGTTTGAGGTCGTATTAGAAATAATATTTTATTTTATCACTGGCTTATCTAAAATATTATAATTTTCCTTTTTTGTGTTTTTGTGTCTGAATTACAATAAAATGATTTTTTAGTTTAATTTAAAATGTCATTTCAGTACGAAACGGCGGCCTGTCAAATCTATACTTGATACCTATTGCTCTTAATCTTGAGCTCACTTTATAAATACGAGCCTAAATATTGCACGCAATAATAAAACTAAACGATTTCTGAAAAGATTTATAGGTCTAGAAAAATCCAGACTGCGCCAATTAGGCACAAAGTCATGTACATTAGGCTTAATTAACAAAATTAATGCGTAAATTAATAATAATGATTCAATGCTGGACTGGGAGCGATTGAAAAACATAGAATGTTCGCCAGCTGTCCTTTCTTCCAGGCATGCCGATAGAAGTCTGCAAAAGGGATTCGAGGGTTTATTATAATTAAGGCGATAAGCTGACAACCTGTCACTATAGCGATACACATACACATTGCAATCTAAAATTGAAGAAAACTGTATCGAAACGGTCTGGTTTCCCTTCTGGATTGCGGAGGTCAGATGGCAGTCGCTCTGTGTAAAAACCAGTACCCATAGATTAGGTAGCCGACCCCGTGAAATACGGGAAAAGGCTAGGAAGATGTAGATGACACATGGAGACATCAAACTATAACTTTAGCGTTTAGATTTATGTCTCAAGCTAGATTCTAATTATCATAAAAATTAATTGAAATTTTTTATCGTCCAGACATAAGTAAAGGATATTACAGCAATATCTATTTTTATTGCTGTATGAAGTACAATTTAGTCATAATCCGGCGGTTATGATTGAATTAAGTCACATAAATTGTAAAATTAAATTAGATTCAAAAAACGCTACAGATTTTAGATATATTTTGAAACTCCTTTATAGGAGCAGATTAATCTATAAGAATATTCATGGTTGTTCACCACTGCTTTTCAGTCAGGGTTTAGGCTGATCTCGTTGGTCCCGATTCATAACCACTTAACTAAATCTCAACTTAAATTATTGCCATCCCGTTCTCTCATGATAGAAAGTGACAGGTATGGACTTATATTAGTTAAGTCGCGTATTTTGCAACCACGAATTGCTACCTCTAACATAGTCGTTGCTACCGGCCTCCACTAAGAGAAATCACACAGTTCTTTCTTTTGTTCATTCTTAGCCCTTTACGGCATATTTACGAGTCCAAATATGACCACATTTTTTTTAACAGTTATTCTCACTCATAACTAAACAAAAATAAACTATCAAAAATGGGTGGTCATATTTGGACTCTTATGCGTTAATGGTTTAATTTCCATGCTACCCAATGAATAAGTCTTCTAGACAGTCATTTAGCGTTCCTTTCAGAAATTCATTATATTGGTGTTAATTCAGGACGCACTATTACTAATTCTAATTCTTAGTAGCGCTGTCACTTTCTTAAATTTGACATAAGAATAGGATAGCAAACAAACACGTGACTTTGACATTCTTAATTTGACGTACGGCGCTTTAAATAAGGAATGCCCATAGAGCGTGCTCACTAATTTTAATTAATTTAAGCAGTCTTATGTCAGATAAGAAATGTCAAACTCACGTATTTGTTTGCTATCCTGTTCTTATGTCAAAGTTAAGAAAGTGACAGCGCTACTAAGAATTAGAATTAGTAACTGGACGGCGTGAATTGAGGCCGTGTCTATAAATACTCTTTCATTATTTCAGAACATAAAACTGCACTATGTGGAGAGCGGTGATCCATCCAAGCCGTTGATGATCTTCGTCCACGGCTTCCCGGAGTTCTGGTACTCTTGGCGCCATCAGATCCTCGAGTTCCAGAAGGATTACTGGTATGATCTAATTTGTAATTTTTTTATACTTTACCTATATCTAGAGGGGGGAAACTTTAACACATAGGCCCGTATTTATAAACAGCTCTCAAGTGTGACAGCGAGTTTGAGTTCGTATCAGAAATGTAATTTCAGTACAAAACGACCTGTCAACTCCATACTTAATATTGATCTCAATCTTGAGACCGCTTTATAAATACGAGCCATAGGTCTCACATATGAAACAACTTGTCACATGACTTGTCTACTAACTGCTGGTGCTCTGGCGGGGATAGTTGTAAACCGCCGAGTACAGATGAACATACTTTGTCTTGGATCATATTACGTTGTATCATAGATGTAGGTTTTCCTTTAGTGTCATTATTTCATACTTGATTACAATTCATAGGTACACATAATTTTTATCGTTATAAAATATCTACATGTCAGAAAAAACTGGTATAAAATTCTTTGCGCGTTTAAACAGACAGACTGTATTGACGTAAGTACTTAGATCAGTTACTATGTAGAATCTACGATAAGAGATCATGTGATCTTATCAACTAGGTAAATTAATTAATGGTTCTCACCGATCTTTAAATAAAACAATATACTTAATTACTTACATATGTCGTGTCGGATCTTTATAACTAAATAAAGAAGATGGTGTAGATCAGTTACTGGTGCCGATTCGAAAACAAACTTTCAAAACCATATCTGTCATTTTCTGCCATGAGAAAACAGAAAGAGACAGCAGCAGAACTAATTTTATAAAATAATTATAAATGTACTATCCTATCCTATTTTTTTTTTTTATTTTTTCAGGTGCATAGCGTTTGACATGCGCGGTTATGGTGACTCGGAAAGACCTGATGGAGTATCATCTTACAAGATAAATCTATTGGTTGACGATATCCGTGACCTTGTGAGGCAATTGGGTAAGAATTATGAAAATAAACGATGTCATAAACCTAAACAATACTTAATTTGTAACGCTTAAGAAAATACTGTGAGAAACTCGTAAAAAATCGATTTAGTTAGCAACATAATGCAATAGAATCTTATTTTCACGCGCTGCTGCGACAGCAGCTAGCAACAAAACGTTTTCTTTTTCTTTTTTCCCGAGCATTTTTCGTGATACGTTCGAATCGAGGCCTACAGTAATACCTACAGTCAGTCCAATGAAAAAATTAAAAACATAAATTTTGCAACCCCGTTCTATTTCGAAGTTTAAAATTACCTGCCAGCACCTCCCCTCACTATTTCCTCCGCAGGTCGAGAGAAGTGCATCCTAATCTCTCACGACTGGGGCGGCCTTGTTGCCTGCAGATTCCGCGACGTGTACCCTGAGTGTGTGAGCGCGCTCATCATGCTCGCCAGCGCGTCCAGGGAGGCCTTCTGCGAACAGATCTGGACCAACCCTGAACAGAGGAAGAAGTCTTGGTAGGTAAAGGGCGCGTGGTATACTGGAAGAGGTGAGACGGCGTCGAGGCGGCGGTTGACAGATTCTGTGTGGAAATTCACGTCACCGCGATCGTTGCAGATTTGATACTGCACTGCGTGATGTTTTCTGTAGACAATCTGTTCACCGCCTCTTCATCGAAGTCTTGACTCTTCCAGAATGCCATGCACCTAGGATATGCAATACGAATGTATGATTTGTCACATAGTGGTCACATATTACTTACAAGCGGCAGACGCCCTCTTCTTTGTAAGACAGGTAAATGTTGGAATTTCGATATCAACTCATGCGCGTGAGTCATGTTTTAAACGCGTTGATGTCTTTTATTCGGAGAAATAGTGCCTCCGTGGTCTAGTTGTCTGAGCCATGGGAAAATAAATTATATTGTGGTTCCAAAAGGACATAATTCAATCAATAGTCAATTTACTGTGTATACTTCTTTTTCATACATAAAATCACGCCTTTATCCCTAATGGGGTAGGCAGAGCAAAAACGACCAAAACAAAGGTCATTCCGCCACGTCTGACAAGTTTTGAGGGTCATAACAGATGATTATGTATAATATTGCTATAGTAGTTGTCAGCCCATCGCCTAAATTACAATACACTGAAACCCTCGAATCCTTAAGCTGGTTTTTACAGCATGCCCGGGAGGAGATGCAGCTGGCACATTCTATGTTTTTCTATCTCTCCCAGTCCAGCATGGAAAGATTTCATATTTCAAAGAATTCCTTTTTTGTTCTAATTTTTTTTCTGTTCTGTTCATCAACAAGGCGTTTTCGTTCACTAAAAAAAAAAAAAAAAACTTACATCGTCTATTCCAGGTACGTGTTCCTGTTCCAAACTCCTGGGATTGCTGAGCGGCTGATCCAGATGAACGACCTGGAGATGATGGAGAAGATGCTGGAGGTGCCCGGCAAGGACACCATCAAGAAGCAGGACGTCGAGTGCTACAAATACTGGTTCGGGAAACAACGTACGTACATACAATTTAATTCATTTTTATATTAATAAGTAGTATTACGTTCAATCTTCCTAAATAATGCTTATTTTGGTGTTGAAATCTTGGTGATGTGTTGGGGAAATAAAAAGGAGAGTCAGAATTTTAGAATGGCTTTAAAGATTATATAAATCGGCTTTGTATAATAGGGTGCTATTAAAAACAAAACTAATTCAAAGCTACTAATATTTATTTGAAATATGAAATCTTTCCATGCTGGACTGGGAGAGATAGAAAAACATAGAATGTGCCAGCTGCATCTCCTCCCGGGCATGCTGTAAAAACCAGCTTAAGGATTCGAGGGTTTCAGTGTATTGTAATTTAGGCGATGGGCTGACAACTACTATAGCAATATTATACATAATCATCTGTTATGACCCTCAAAACTTGTCAGACGTGGCGGAATGACCTTTGTTTTGGTCGTTTTTGCTCTGCCTACCCCATTAGGGATAAAGGCGTGATTTTATGTATGAAAAAGAAGTATACACAGTAAATTGACTATTGATTGAATTATGTCCTTTTGGAACCACAATATAATTTATTTTCCCATGGCTCAGACAACTAGACCACGGAGGCACTATTTCTCCGAATAAAAGACATCAACGCGTTTAAAACATGACTCACGCGCATGAGTTGATATCGAAATTCCAACATTTACCTGTCTTACAAAGAAGAGGGCGTCTGCCGCTTGTAAGTAATATGTGACCACTATGTGACAAATCATACATTCGTATTGCATATCCTAGGTGCATGGCATTCTGGAAGAGTCAAGACTTCGATGAAGAGGCGGTGAACAGATTGTCTACAGAAAACATCACGCAGTGCAGTATCAAATCTGCAACGATCGCGGTGACGTGAATTTCCACACAGAATCTGTCAACCGCCGCCTCGACGCCGTCTCACCTCTTCCAGTATACCACGCGCCCTTTACCTACCAAGACTTCTTCCTCTGTTCAGGGTTGGTCCAGATCTGTTCGCAGAAGGCCTCCCTGGACGCGCTGGCGAGCATGATGAGCGCGCTCACACACTCAGGGTACACGTCGCGGAATCTGCAGGCAACAAGGCCGCCCCAGTCGTGAGAGATTAGGATGCACTTCTCTCGACCTGCGGAGGAAATAGTGAGGGGAGGTGCTGGCAGGTAATTTTAAACTTCGAAATAGAACGGGGTTGCAAAATTTATGTTTTTAATTTTTTCATTGGACTGACTGTAGGTATTACTGTAGGCCTCGATTCGAACGTATCACGAAAAATGCTCGGGAAAAAAGAAAAAGAAAACGTTTTGTTGCTAGCTGCTGTCGCAGCAGCGCGTGAAAATAAGATTCTATTGCATTATGTTGCTAACTAAATCGATTTTTTACGAGTTTCTCACAGTATTTTCTTAAGCGTTACAAATTAAGTATTGTTTAGGTTTATGACATCGTTTATTTTCATAATTCTTACCCAATTGCCTCACAAGGTCACGGATATCGTCAACCAATAGATTTATCTTGTAAGATGATACTCCATCAGGTCTTTCCGAGTCACCATAACCGCGCATGTCAAACGCTATGCACCTGAAAAAATAAAAAAAAAAAATAGGATAGGATAGTACATTTATAATTATTTTATAAAATTAGTTCTGCTGCTGTCTCTTTCTGTTTTCTCATGGCAGAAAATGACAGATATGGTTTTGAAAGTTTGTTTTCGAATCGGCACCAGTAACTGATCTACACCATCTTCTTTATTTAGTTATAAAGATCCGACACGACATATGTAAGTAATTAAGTATATTGTTTTATTTAAAGATCGGTGAGAACCATTAATTAATTTACCTAGTTGATAAGATCACATGATCTCTTATCGTAGATTCTACATAGTAACTGATCTAAGTACTTACGTCAATACAGTCTGTCTGTTTAAACGCGCAAAGAATTTTATACCAGTTTTTTCTGACATGTAGATATTTTATAACGATAAAAATTATGTGTACCTATGAATTGTAATCAAGTATGAAATAATGACACTAAAGGAAAACCTACATCTATGATACAACGTAATATGATCCAAGACAAAGTATGTTCATCTGTACTCGGCGGTTTACAACTATCCCCGCCAGAGCACCAGCAGTTAGTAGACAAGTCATGTGACAAGTTGTTTCATATGTGAGACCTATGGCTCGTATTTATAAAGCGGTCTCAAGATTGAGATCAATATTAAGTATGGAGTTGACAGGTCGTTTTGTACTGAAATTACATTTCTGATACGAACTCAAACTCGCTGTCACACTTGAGAGCTGTTTATAAATACGGGCCTATGTGTTAAAGTTTCCCCCCTCTAGATATAGGTAAAGTATAAAAAAATTACAAATTAGATCATACCAGTAATCCTTCTGGAACTCGAGGATCTGATGGCGCCAAGAGTACCAGAACTCCGGGAAGCCGTGGACGAAGATCATCAACGGCTTGGATGGATCACCGCTCTCCACATAGTGCAGTTTTATGTTCTGAAATAATGAAAGAGTATTTATAGACACGGCCTCAATTCACGCCGTCCAGTTACTAATTCTAATTCTTAGTAGCGCTGTCACTTTCTTAAATTTGACATAAGAACAGGATAGCAAACAAACTACGTGAGCTTTGACATTCTTATCTGACTTACGACTGCTTAAATATCTAGACCTTAA
>JARACY010002678.1:0-40240 GCA_029255725.1 Scrobipalpa atriplicella
AAAGAATTTTGCAGACAAAACGAGACTTTAAGCATGATTTCGTTTTAATCGTTGGCGTAGTAGTTATTTGTAGATTTTGTTTCAGGTTCTAATGTAATTATGATATTCCTAGTGTAGCTCATTCGGTATAGTAGAAATCTTAAGGGGTTCCCCGATGCCGCCAGCGCCTTCATCAGTTAAAATCAAAACTCACTGAAAACGCAATTAATCGGAAATCCGATAGATCAGATTAAAGTATAGGTACTGAAGTATATTTTAAGCACTATAAATTCATTATTCAGTGTTTACAGCAGTTACAGATACCCAAAAGTGCTAAAAGTGGCCGTTTTTCGCAAATTTTCTTTCTGTTACTACCAGGAACTATGAATTGCAACTTTATGAGGTTCTAATTTATCTTCTTTGCTTTTACTTCAATCTGATCTACCGGATTTTCGATTAATTGTGTTTTCAGTGAATTATGATTTTTTGACTGATGAGGGCTCCACCTGGCTCAGGGTAGCCCCTTAAATTATTGTACTCGTAGAACAACCAAACCTAGATTATGAAGTAATGTTAAATTAAAGATTATTTAAGTTAGTTTGTATATCTTAGGTTATTCCGACTATATCTAAAAATGGAAATATGATTATCTTAGTCTATGTGATTTCCCAAAATTAGACGCTGTGTCAAGGGGCTGGTAATTTTACTGAGATCAATTTTTCTCATTTACTTCATGTACAAAAGTGGTTCAAATACATGATTCTACTAAAATAACATTCTGTGTGTCCGGTAGTAATTGTAATAATGTGGTGTTTCAGACTGAGTGCGGTTGTCAATTCACGTCGAAGCTGGAGGGCATGTTCAAGGACATGACTGTCTCCAACACCATCATGGAGGAGTTCAAGGAACACGTATTGTCTGCTGGGGTGAGTACCAAATACACTTACAAAACGGTTTCATAGATTACATAGACAGTCTTCGAAATATGAAAATATTTATAAAAATAAGATACAGATCTAACTTACATTATTTAGAACCTTTTGTAGCATTCAGATTTCATAAGACATAACATTATGCTTAGACAAGAAGACGAGTTTCAAACCTGCAACTTTTGCTTCATATTTTACTTGCTTTCGACAAAATTCCAACCAGTTGTGTAACTAACTAAATCTATGGCTCAGCGCCCTAAAATGGATGTTGACCTGCGGCACGGATTTCCACCATTTATCTCGATCCTGGGCAGTGAATCGCATAGCAAGTCTTTAAAACATCGCGTCAGCTTTGACAAGGTTGAGATGGTTAACCAGTGTCCTCGCCCTTTTTACAGGTATGCTTTCTTGGCGACGTAAAAATGTTTCAAAGAGTGCCTTGAAAGACGATTTTTAAGTTGTAGAAGGTCCCCACGAAATCTTAGCTTCCTAAAACAATGTGGTGTGGTGGTACGGGTGATAATTATCACCCATATCATTATAATGATTATTCCGTGCACAGACGAACCTGCACGGCGTGGACCTGTCGGTGCGCGTGCTGACGACCGGCTTCTGGCCGACGCAGAGCGCCACGCCCAAGTGCAATATCCCCACCGCGCCGCGCGGAGCCTTCGAGGTGTTCAGGAGGTCAGTGCTCTGGTGCTCAGTCTAATTGTAAAAAACTTTAAGGTGTGAATCTATAAAATACATGAAACTGAACAACTTTCCCTAAGAAGCTTAGGACGAAATATGGTAATTTGGGCCTTCCACACAAATAATGCCAGCCTCGTGAGTCGTCAGTGATTTTGTATGGGCGGCCTAAATTCTTTTTTCCTATTTTGACCTATGTTCCTTGGTGAAAGTTATTCAGTTTCAAGGGTATGTCCAAGTCCATACCATACCCTAAAGTTCGGTCAGCTATTTTGTTTACACCTGGCATATTCCAAAAATTTCATCCTTCAGGCTATCAGTCATATCTGGCATCTCTGAGTTTTGCCTACACGTTTATGCTGCTACCTCAATAAATATTCTAAAATCGAGAAGCTCGAGCGCCAAACGCAATCAATCTGCTTATAGACAATATTGACCATCGTTATTTTCCAGTTTCTACCTCGCGAAGCACAGCGGGCGGCAGCTGTCCCTGCAGCCGCAGCTCGGCAGCGCGGACCTGCACGCGACGTTCCGCGCGGCGCTGGGCGCGGGCGGAGCCTCCCCCCCGCACTCGCCCCCCGCCCCCTCCGCCGCCCCCGCGCCCTCCCCCGCCAACCCCGCCGTCGCCGCGCCCCGCAAGCACATCATACAGGTGTCCACCTTCCAGATGTGCGTGCTGCTGCTCTTCAACAAGCGGGAGAGGCTCACATATGAGGTGAGTGATGACACCGTGTGTTTAAGGTCGTATTTATAAAACGTTCTCAAGATTGAGAGCGATATTAAGTGCGGATTTGACAGGTCATTTTGTACTGAAATGACATTTCTGATACGAACTCAAACTCGCTGTCACTTTTAAGAGCTGATTATAATTACGGGCCTAAGAGGTGAAACTTAATTCTGCGAATTCCGCAACGGTGTCGGCGATGATCAAGTTTATGCCCTGCTAAGAAACTGACAGTGTCGCAGATATTTATGATGCGATGCAATTTCGCAGATGTGTAGTGTATCTGTCGAGATATGGGAGGTGCGTTTTCTTACAGCAAAAACGCCTATGTGATGCGAGGCGGAACTTTGGACTTTGAGTGTGACCGTAGTACATCCTCCATTATTCCAAGAAAGCATTAAAGACCTCATCACAATGTTTGTCCCCCAGGAAATTCTGAACGAGACAGACATCCCCGAGAAGGACTTGGTCCGCGCGCTGCAATCGCTGGCGATGGGCAAACCCACACAGCGGGTGCTCATCAAACACCCCAAGACCAAGGAGATCGAGCCCAGCCACCAGTTCTACGTCAACGACGCCTTCACCTCCAAATTGCACAGGTATATTGACCATGAAACACCTAACCTTCTTTATTCTTGTCAGCTCTCTATACAATAGCCGTAAACGGACGGACATAAGCCTCTCGGAAGGCGCACCTCTGTGCCCGGTCTTCGGCTCTTTGCGTCCAGTTCCATCCAGCCACCAAACATAGTTCATCGTTCCATCTGATAGGAGCGCGTACTGTACTGGGTTCGCTAAACGATCTCCGTATGAGAACTCTATCGGCCATTTTATTTGCTTCAAGTAGATATCTATGTCTTGCAGATGTAATCAATTGAACGTTTCCCACAGAGTGAAAATCCAGACAGTGGCGGCCAAGGGCGAGTCGGAGCCGGAGCGACGCGAGACGCGCAACAAGGTGGACGAGGATCGCAAGCACGAGATAGAGGCGGCCATCGTGCGCATCATGAAGGCGCGCAAGAAGATGGCGGTGCGTATACCAACTCAACTAGTTAGGGCCAGGAGGGAAGGGAAGACCGGGAGGGCCCGGAGGCAAGGGAGGGCCAGCAGGGAAGGGAGGGCCGGGAGGGAAGTGAGGGACGGGAAGGTAGGGAGGGACGAGAGGGAAGTGAGGGGAGGGGATGTGGATATCTTACTTAATGTGGCGTTTTTTTTCCGGACTGGACGAAGCTGCCGGGTCCGCAAATAATAAATAAATTATTTAATTTTGATTCTTCTGATGCGGAAGTGTCCGCATGACAGTTGGTTTGAGAGTGCTTTGACATTCATCAGAAAGGCCAATAAAACCTTTCACGCTTGACATTGCATTATCTCGACAGGGACACAAGTAGGAAAGGGCCCCCTTGCGGGGAGGACCACTCTGCGGAGATCATGCCTAAGGGCTGCTTCTAGATTGTTGGATTCGGTTCTGTTCCAACAAGCTAAGCTTGACATTTAAATTTAAATATTTCGCGGTTTGGACATTTTGCACTTCAACTATTTCGTTTTATTTTTTTACGTACTATATTTTAGTAATAAGTAGTATGTTTGCGATGTTGAACGTTGTGCCGTTCTCCCCTCAGCACCCGCTGCTGGTGGCGGAGGTGACGGAGCAGCTGCGCGCGCGCTTCCTGCCGTCGCCCGTCGTCATCAAGAAGCGCATCGAGGGGCTCATCGAGCGCGAGTACCTGGCGCGCTCGCCCGACGACCGCAAGGTCTACACATACGTCGCATAGGTCCACACACACCGGCCAGACCGACCGAGCGCCAAGAGAACGCCAACACGGGCGCCCGAGCGTTCCAAGCCGAAGCGAACTGGTAGGAACCCCGTTTCATCGCCTAGTTTCCTTCCGAGTGGAACTCCGCGGCGCCCCCGCGGCAGTGCCCGCTTTAGCTGTACCCGATCACTTACTTGTTATTATTATTTAATTGAACGTGATACGAGTAGTGTCCTGCGCCGCTCGTTAGGCCCGCTAAATCTACAAGTTCGCGACCGACCCGCTCACTCTCCTCGTATTGAGGCTCAGTTCGCTGATTCTGTTTGTACTTCGAAAACTAGACTTATTCGGTTACTCGGTCACTATTATTAACAGAATATTGATCTTCTAATTTTAATGTAAAAATAAATAATGTAAATAGGCTATAATATAGCGTTAGTTTGACTCATTCGAAGTGTACTATGATAGTGTTCCTCATTTCCTGAATACAGATATATTAAAGAACATTTTTAAAATTGTATGTTTCATTAAATAGCGTCGCTAAAGTAATTTTTCGGTTTTGAACAATAGATTTTCATTTCAGGGACTAGACTTCACAAAAGTTGGTTCCCAATTTAGAAGTAATAGATATAACAAAATATTTAAATTATTTCTAAAATAAAAATTTATTAGTTACATCAGTTATTTTATTTGACAATAATTACTGCAAGAGTAACTAACAATGGTGAATAGTTATTTAGTAAGGAACAGGAATTGGAAGGAAATGGAAAAAAGAAATCTCTAGGCAGGTGAATGTTCAACTGAGGTCCTCCAGCGTACTCGTAGACACTTGGCTTCGTTTCGTCGATAAAAATTGTATCAACTGTGACAACTGTAGACATGTCCTCCACATTGAATGATACGTTCTTCGCAGTGTATTGGAATTTTGCACTTAATATTTTGAGTTTCCTAGTCGTAGGCTTATCGCTGACGTCGGCGAAGGAAAAGACGAATGAATATCTATTGACCAAATTGTAACAATACAGTTTTGTCTTCTGGGCATTAAGTTCTCCGTAAACTAGTTCTTCGGGTGTGTCAATGTTCATTTTGATCCAATCAGTATCGGTGAGTCCGTAGGGGTTGCCCTGTGGAGACACTGCAATATTTTGGGGAATACCCAACTGTTTTGTTATTTTGTTTTGAATGTTTCTACAAGTATTTGTCTCATTGCGTTGTGGTGCTTTGTGGTCAGCAATAAAACGACATTTAGTCCTCTTGTTAATGCCGAATGCCACAAAGTTGTTTGTCGTATTCAACCGATCACATAGCCCATGCACATTGTCTGGGTAGAATAGATATTTCTTCATTTTGGACGTAATATTAAAGAAGCTATCTGTATGATTGGTTTTAGCGTATGATACTATGATCGGCAAGCCAGCGATGTATCCGGGATTGCCGCTATATTCAATTATATCATTAACCGATTCATTTGCAATAACAAATCTAACAGTTACCTCTTGCTCTATAAACGGCATGTTGAGAGGTACTTTTTGCGTATGTAGTGTTATCGTAGCGTTCATAATTTTGTTTTGATAATAATGGAATGTGTAGGCTACTTTCAGTGCCAAACTTGAGCAAATATTTTCTGTGCATAAAGGATCATGTACACTTCTATTGAAGTTCGTGCAAGTAAGCTCGTCACATAGAATGATAGTCCAATTCGTGCAATGAAGTGTGGTACAGTTCTGGAAAATAAATAATTTACCTTTAGGTATATTCATAAAATCGTCAATGCAAAATACCAATTCTACGCAAAAAACCAACTCAGCGTAACACCAACAACGCATAATACCAAATTTCGTTTAAGCAAACTAAAACTTGATTATTATGACTTAATTGATTAATTTAGGTACCAAAGCAGAAGTGTTAATTGATTTTTCGGTAACGCTGATAACCGAGGTTTGGTCTGCAGTACTCAGAATTTGGAATAATTCCAGGTCTGTGAGTTTGACAATACATTTAATTTTTTCGTCCCTGAGGAACCTGATAGGTTTTCTTTCACTGCAGTAATTGTTGACCTTAGGTGAAGGTAGATCTGAAAAGGGAAACATATCGTTTAGTTACAAACTAAAAATTGTGTTGAAAGAATTTCCAGGTTGGGCATTAAGCAACATGGACATTCTGCGATTTCGACATTTTGCAAATTAGACATTCTGCACATAAACGAAAAATATTAACAATACAATACTTCAAGTCTCCCAACTTATAATAATAACATAACACAACAACTAACCAACATAGTAGATGGTGCCATTTCTCAATAGCCATATCGGATCACCATATTTATATGTCTTTTTGGTATACTCTTGAACTGGCTTGAGTTTGCTATCGGCGGCGTGCCATTTGAAATGTTTAGCTACTGCTAATGGATCGTGCTGCAAATAAACGGTTATATTAGGGAAACATTCGGTAAGTTATACACATTTACATAAGGTGTGCAATAAAAACAATGGCGGTATTTAGGTGCTATGGTCTCAATCGCGTATGGTCTTTACGCAACCGCATCGCATCGCGTATAGTCAAATCGTAATTTGCCCAATTTTGAAGTTAAAGTTCACTCGCATTTACTCTATGCCTCTAAGCCTCTATAAATATGGTTACTCCGTCCAAGGGTTACTCCAATGACTTTAGTAATAACTGATCAAATTCAATTTTGACAAGCTGTTTTTGACCAAATGCACCTGAACAAAGTGCAATCTTATCCGTCATTCCGGTGTGAATTAGGAATAAAACTCTTGACAAGAAAAAGAAGCTACATATGTACCTTGTTGTTGGCGATATTTCGTTTATCGGGCAAATTGCTCTTCACAACACAGAATAAATCGTCAATGTTGGAGCCCATTAAAAAAGAGAACTGTGAATAACAGAAGTTGCTCTGTTCTTTGTGCAAGGCACTCTCGGAGCATTTGAACATTTTACGTTCATATTCGGTGCATTCATCGTCGCAACAACAATTCACGTCGCAAACTTTATGCTGAAACAAATAAAAAATTATAATTTCTACTAACAAATAATATTGTTTTGTCACTCTATGAACACTCACCAGTAAATTGCAACTGCAATCTTTGCTGACACCTTTCTTTGGCAAAGTCTTTGGTTTTACATCCGTCTTATTTTTCTTATTAGTAAAGAGTGTTATTTCAGTAATGTTATCGAAATCGAATTCAGTGGTAGTGTACATTGTTTCCGTTACTGTTGTGGAACTCTCTTCAGTCACCGTTGTATTCTCATCATATAACAGATCAATTACAGTAGTAGAGGTAGAGAGATCCGTTGAAGACTCGAATGAGATGTTTGTAGAATTAGTAGAAGCCTTCACAGTTGTAGCATTATCAACAATGTTATCCTTCTGTGCTTTATAGTATAAAGCATGGGGTTTCTGTGCATATTGTTGTAAAATATCACTAAAGTTTTTCTTTGGACTAGTGTTATTGAGATCAATTTTTCCTATGGTTTTGTCATCATAGAATTTTGCACGTTCCTGAATAAAGTCCATCACAACAAACTGGATGGCTATGGATAGTAAAGTAAATGCCAGGTAAGTAATGACATTCATTTTTACTTATATTCTACACCAAACTGGCAAAAATTTCTTAGAACTATATCTACTTGTAGTTTTATAATTCCTTTGGACTTAGTGTTCAATTTGTACCTGTAATGTAAAAGTATGCTTTTTTGTAATAGAGAATGTAATGTAAATGCAATAAACTTAAGTGAAAAATACTGCAAATAGATGTTCACCTATCTGTTCCTAAATTAACAATATCAGTTTGGATGAGTTGATGAGATCCACCAAGAAAATATTGACGAATTTTATCCGACAATGTAGTAGCGGCAGGAGCCCAACATGGAGCTTCTATAATATGATGACCAGGCACAGTGGGAAGACTGCAGCAACAGTAACCGACCACCCACGTTCGACCCAGGGTATCCAGACAGCTCACTTGTAAAGCCAATTTCGGCCAACCTGAAATCATACATTTTTTAATCAAAATAAGTATCAACATATAAGTTTTGATGAGGATAACAAATCAGTCTGTAATTAAAAATCGTACCTTGGATCCCTCTCGTGACGTAGTGAATATCAATAGGATGAGACCAAACGACGCAGTTATTATAATCTGGTTTTCCTGAGACAGTTTGGCCCTCAGGACAACCAGAAACAACAGTCCAGTTTGGGCCTATAAATAGAAAAATAGGTGTTTAGTCTAGGGATAGTCGTTCAAGCATTAGTTTGCATATCAAAATTGGCTTTACACAAAGTAGGCTTACCGGATTGGAAAGAAAATCGACAAAAGAGCGAAGATGAATCAGGAAAGTGAGATACACCTTGCAACTGCCCCAATATGTGCAACTCTGCCATGGGACAAACTTTGGTTACATTATATTTAACTTTTGTACACCTATTCAATCAGAATCATTAAGATATTCGCTTTGTATTATAGATTTTACTGAAATTCGGCGCAATCATCTTTGTTTATCAATTTCGTTTCCATGGCAACGACGCAATGACGTTTGATGAACAGTGTTGCTATTTTTAACAGTGTCTGTCTTTGCATTATTAGGTTATGCGCACACATTCGACAAAACAGTTCCGCGACCGCGACAAACAAACGGCGGTTCCCTTTTTTTTTCGCTCTTTGAGTTTGAGTGCAAGAGAGACAGAGAAATCCGACTGTTCGCGAAGTTTTGTCGCCTGTGCGCGCAGGGCCTTAGCATAAAAACCGCGGTAAATTCAAAAGTTTTTTTTTAAATACATACCAAGGATACATAGGACGACGCGTCGTCACGACGTATGAAATATTGATTTGATATCAGAACTTGCGACTTAAGTTTGCGGCCCATAAATATTTCTTTTCATACAAATCGATGTACTTACAAAGAACGATACCGCTCCGTCGCTCCGCGACTCCGCGCTGCGCGGTGCAGTGTGATAATCGGGGGTAAGAACATAAATAGACTCGTAAATAGATGATGCAATGAAATAAAAAGCCCGTTTTATGAAAATAATCAAGATTATATTTTTATTCTTAATAGCATTAAGCATTAATTAAGTATCACATTCATAAACAGTCATACATAATAATAAAATCACAATGGAATGGCACATTCAACACGTTATACGTACAGCCTTTGCGTTTCAAATGGTCACACCAAATTGTTGCCATGTCTTGGCCAGTCTTGGGTTGCCATAAAAAAAATTTAAACTCCTTTGCCAAGTTGGTCGTTTACAAGTAGGCTTGCCAGCCGTGGTAGAGCCGGCTGAGGTTGGCGTGGTCTGTGGCGCAGTGGAGCAAGCGTGCGACCTGCCCCTGCACGGCCACGCCCCCCGCCGCGCCCCCCTCCGTGCCGCTCAGCTTGCTGCTCACAGACAACAGTGCCCGCTTCGCGAGGCTGCCGTCGGAACCAGATTTTTCTGGAAAAAGATAACGATATTTTTCAAGAACATAGAAGTATCTAGCTAGATTGATTCATACGCATTTATAGCGAAAGAAACTGTCTGTCTGTTTGTATCTGTTGATCTGAACGGATTTTAATGAAAGACATGATAGATGGTAACCTGAACTTGTAAAGGAGTGAAGACTGAATATCTGGCCTTTATTTCGGATTGTGTCGTCAGCATTTATTTTTTAGTTCCTTTAAAAAACTTAAAATATCGTACGAAGTTTGTGTTTGAAGAAACTTCTAAGAAAATCATTGATCAAATCATATATTTTACATGTTTTGTAAATTGGTTTTATAATAATGCCACGTATGTATATCATAGCAACATAACATAACTCACGGTTAATACTGGTATCCCTGGATGTGGACACGTTCTGTTGTTTGGAGGTGATGGTCCACGAGTAGAGAGGGTCGCACAGCAGCACCTCCAGTATCGTCAGCAGGGTATCCTGGTTGTCGCGTAGCAGTTGCATGGTCTTCTCACAGGACCTTAAACATACAATCACAGCTTACAATGCAGATATATGACATCCTACTTATATAATAAACGCCCAAGTTTGGATATTTGTTACTCAATCACGCTTCAGACAATGGAGCTTCGGATAATGAGGGGTCTAAGTTTACGGAATATAGCAACCTACGTTCATAACAGTCATTCAAAAACGACTCGCGTGGAAAATAGCATAATGGACCATACAAAAAAGGGCTCCGTTTTGATGAGTAACACATTTTCATATTTATTCTTGTTGTTGTGTGGGTTTGGAGTTGATAACCTGATGTCAGTTTTTGAACCGCCTAATGGTATAGCTATTAGGCCTCGAACATGGTTTGTGTAACGACCACTATCAAATGACAGCGACCGGGACCGACGGCTTAACGTACCCTCCGAAGCACGGAATCTTTTTTCTTATAGACAATCAGGTGATTCACTCCTAACCAAACTAGGGAAAATCTCACAAAGTGATAAATTGACTTCAACTTTGTGTACCTCTGGGAATCGAATCCGGGACCTCCGGATCGGGAGCCCATGGCTCAGACCACTAGACCACGGAGGCAGTTCACATTTATACCATTTGAACACGAACCTTCTAAATATTCCTTCGACACCGCTAGATCCGAATCCAGACACGATATCTTGTGTCAAGCGAAAGGGGATGGTTTCTGGCGTCGGCAATGTCTTGCCTTGGTCAAACGCAATACCTAGAACACAGTACAAAATTAGGTTCATGTTATAGAGGCAAATGAATAAATAGGTAATACATTATCCTACATTCTTACCGAAATCAATGTGGACAACTTCAGCAGTCCGCTTATCGATGAGTATGTTTTGTACATGCCTGTCTCCAAGACCCAGAATATAACCGATCATGGAAGACGATGCCACACTGAAAAAAAAAAATAGAGACCTATGTAGTACTACTTGTTTCTGTAACCTACACCAGTAACTTCGCAAAATGACCCTTGGTCGCAAAATGTCTCTTTTCGCAAAATGTCCTTTTGAAAATTTTCTGTCTGTTTAGTAGGCCCACGATTTGAACTAAATCTATCAAAAAAGGTACAATTTGCGAAAGAGACATTATGAGAGAGAAAGGGTAATTTTTGCGACCAAGGGACATTTTGCGAAATGGAAATACTGCGAGGTAAGGCTCTTTAATGGGTAAACAATCGGAACATACCTTTTAGTGTAGGCCAGCCTTCTTTCATACCACGTGACCGGGTCCAAGAAGTGCTCGGTGAAGAAGTAGTGGAACACTGGCCGGAATTCCTTCAGGATCTTGAGGAAACACGCCAGCTTGTCTTTGGGCGATTTTCCAGCACATTCAATTAACTTTTGTCTAGCTGCCCTGGGCGAAATGTCCTGGAAAATATACGATACTGGTTGGCGCCGATTCTGTTGTAGACATAGCGTAACTTGTTTAACTTTGATCTCTTAGTGACAGGACTAAACTAAGTTATGTCTACGACCGATTCGGCACCAATGTTTTTATTTCGTTAATGTTTGTTATGCATTTCATACATATCTGACTGTTATAAAATAAACACACACACACAAACACACACAGATATGTCGTTCGATCACTCTGCCAACTGAGCTACTGAGGAGGTAGCCGCTTTGGCGAATTTATCATCGTCTCGTTTCGTCATTCCAATTTATTATTCAATTTATCGTATCGTCTTTCTTATGTACATGTCAGAGTGGACGTCAAAAAAAAAAGGCCATCATGAGTGCAAAGAACCTAAAAATATCTGGAACATACCTTCGGGCGGTATCGCGGATGCGCTCCGGTGAGCCACGCCCCTATCGGCATCGTCCCCTCGCACCACTCCAGAACTCCAGACTTTTTAGACATTGGCACCACCTAAGCAGAATGATATATTGAAAAATCTCTACAACTTAAAAACAATATTAAAATAAAAAGTTTAATGAAGATATATCGACGGTAAGGCGACGGTAAGGCGTGCGAAATGAATGAGAGCGGCGCCACGCCTTTGCCTTACGTCGCTTGTGTGTTTTGGGCCGAAGATGCTAACTTATTTGCATGATCGTTTCTATGTTTAATTTTAAATCAGTCCTAAAAGAAGAAGCTCCAACACAAATGAGGAGGAAAACGCAAAGCTAATTGCAGATGGCGCCATCAGCGAGTGTTCCAAAAGAGACCAATGAGAAGACGCACAACTGATATTGACATTGACATTGACAGATTACTGACCAATCACAGGAAAAAGGAACACTCGCTGGTGGCGCCATTTAGTTCCCAGTTTTTCTCCCCATTCATAAAATTTGGTGCAATTTTATCAAATATAGGTAGCCTAACTTGAAATGGATTTTTTTCAACATAAAAACATATGGTCCAGAAATCTGCATGCCGTACAGATATGACAACGCTTTAGCCTTTATTCTGTGATATTACCTTGTATGTTCGTATCGCTCGCTCGCTGCGGCTGGTGACAGGGTCATTCTGCAGCAGCGTGTTTACAATGTTGAACACTTGCTGCATCACCGCGTCCTGCCGCAAATCATCCTCGCCCTAAAAAATACGCTTGTTTTTGTGAAATTCACAATAAAAAAAATATCCGGTCGATGCCGGTTCTTTTTAAGAAATACACAGATATAAATACATAGGTAGGTACATAATACACTCAGATAGAAAAACATCCTAGAATATTCAGAGTCAAAAATTAACAAGCGGTCAAGCAGTGCCTTTGTTTTCTATGTATCTGTAAATAAACAGCAAGAAAATAAATAATAATTTTACCTTTATGAGTAAAATTCTGGTTGTGCCATCTGAACTTCTGCAGTTTATTTTCTTAGGGCAGTTTACCCCTCCAACAGTTTCAAAGTAGTTATCAAATGAATGTATCGCTAAAAATAAAATAAAAAGAAATGCTGAATCAATACAATCGCACGAAATTGTATTAGTAGAATCAAAAAAAAACTTCGATTATTATAATTTTTTTATTCCTTGAATTATAACGAGTCATAGATCGATCGGGGATTCATGATATAAATGAGTCATGTTCATATATCTTACTTGGTAAGTATGTGTAGTTGTATCCAGGGCTGATGGGTATTGTGACAGTAGGGATGGGGATTGCGTCTAGAGGACCCAGTTTGTGGATGTTTTCCGCGGCTGGTATCTTCAGTTTCTGGTTGGGATTCTTTGATTCGGGCACGTAGTTCGCTAGGCTTATTGTTGCTGGAATTGTAGAGCACTTATCAATATTACATGATATTACAGATAAGGAAAAACAAGTAATCAGCGAGATTTACAGCTAAATCCATATCTATCTTTATTCCCACTCTTCTCCTTTGGCGGCGGGCGGATTGGCGAGCGTAGTGCAGTTATTTTTCATTTTACATACTGAGAAAAACCATGATTCTTTGTTTCTTTGAAAATTGTTTCCCTTTTAAGTCCCCAAACTCACCATCACACATGGCTTCCATCTGCGCGATGATCTTGGCCATGTGTTTGTTGTCTTGGGCGAGCTGCGCGACTAAGCCCTGCGCTGCAGTTACCCGCGGCTCGAGTGTGCGCGCGCGCTGCGATGTCGGGCCGATGTTCTCGCTCGCGTTCAGAATCATCTTGTCCTTCTCGGAGTTTTTCAGGTTGAACAGGATGGGGAGAGTGTGGTGCGGGTGGTCGAGAGCGCATCTCTCTGAAATTGAGTTGGTAAATCAGTGATCACATCACGCAGAGAAATGTGTTTTTATAGGCATCTACTTTTTGTAATGTTTTAATAAAGATTGTAAAATGATACAAATATAAAAGTGGTTCTCGTGACAATCACATGAATAGGACAGTAGGTACACATCGAAAAGTTACGAAACATATTTTCATTCAAGATGCGGCTTGGCATCTTCCACCTAGTAGTCTACCCTGGCTAACGGTATCCCAGGCTTTTCTGAGGATAAATTTGCCTGAACGATCCCCCAAAGCGGCGGTAGGCTCCGCACGGAACCATCACTCTCTCATGTGAATCCGGCGCCAAACAGCATGTGTTCCATAATTGTGTGGAAGTACCAGTGTCTTAAGAAGGCTCACTTCATTACATGTGAAAATCTATCGAAAAAATAACTCACTCAGAAATCCCCCTCACCCCTGCCTCCGCACACCTGAGTATTCCAATACCTGAGTATAGCCATAGAGCAACTTACTTAGCAATCTCCTTAAGTTATCAGCGAACAAACTCTTCTCGTTGGTGAGCCTGGGAGCCAGCTGCGGCAGCACGCTGATGAACTTCCACGAGGGTATGGTGTGCAGCAGCTCCTCGAAGTCTCCCCCCTCGCCCCCGTCCGGCAGGCGCACCCCCGGGTTGTCCAGCCATAGAGAGATCACGCGGAACACTGACAGGTCGTTACCTTCAGACTGCTTTAGGGAAAGGAGGTAGTACCTGGCAAAACAATGTTTATTGTAAAAAACAAAAAAGAGAAGCAGCTGGAACATTCTTTGTTAAAAATTTTGACGAATTCAAAATATAGCAAACAATGGACAGCATGACTTAACTAAATTTCAACCAAAATTGTTGCCGTCCTTTTTTGCTCTCTCAGGATAGAAAAGGACAGGTGACCATTTTAGTCAAGATTTAGTGATTTTGTACGCATACAAATTGCCCCCATTATCAAACCCGCCTTGATCATTTCGTTACACCATGAAAGGCTATAGGTATATGAAAAAGAACTCATAATAAAAAAAGTTTCTAGATTAAATTTCAAGTTTACAAGATTGCGATGACTCACCTCATAGCCAAATGTAAGAAAGTCTCTTTCTCGGCTTTGGTGTTGGTGATCTCAGCTTCTTCTAGGTTTCCAAACTTATCGTTGGTTTGTAACACTTTTTTCTCATCCCTGCTTAGTTTTTCCTGGGTTGGTCGAAAGGAATTTACCATGTTTTTCATGTTTTCCAAACACTTGACTTTCTTTTCATACACCGAAGACTTCATATACGCTACCACCTGAAAGAGGACGTGGTTTCTACGTCATTTTGGTAGCAAAGTGGGGCCAATTCGGTGTTGCTAATGACACGATTTATTTGCAAGAACTTACGACGCAGATTCATATGGATGGAAGAAATAAGGTGTTGATTGTAACAGTTCTCTTCTTTAGAAATTGTACAGTATACTATACGCCAATACTTACAACTTTATATTCAGTGTCAGCAAACGTGGCGATGTCATAGTACACTTTCAGTCTGGTTTCCTCGTGGTCACTAGCGCTTAAAACCTCCAAGCTCTTCTTCAGATATTTGTTTATTATGTCCCTCGCGTTGTCCCGTTTCGATTCCGCCATCCATATGCCGTACTGCCTAAAAATCGAGATAATC
Source organism: Scrobipalpa atriplicella (assembly GCA_029255725.1). Classification (NCBI taxonomy): domain Eukaryota; kingdom Metazoa; phylum Arthropoda; class Insecta; order Lepidoptera; family Gelechiidae; genus Scrobipalpa; species Scrobipalpa atriplicella. The sequence goes on from JARACY010002678.1 coordinate 15,386, forward strand.
TTTGAGTTCCATCCGTAATCGATCATTCGATCGTAATCGATCATTGTGTAATATTCGAGAATTATCAGACTACACATAGTCACGCCTGTATCCCTAACGGGGTAGGTAGAGCGTGAACGACCCCATATTATGGCGTTTTATCCGCATCTCACAAGTTTTGATGGTCATTTTAGAAAAAAAACCTGTGTGCTGCTATAATGATAGGCATAATTATGCAATGCGATGAAACCCTGATACGATGAATACTGATTTCTACAGTATGCTGGGGAACATAAGCAGCTGGAACATCATATTTTATATATTATGAGAGAAATCAAAGACTTATTTACCTTAACGAAACAGCATTAAGCCTGACATCAGCTGACGGGTGGGCTACGATGTTCCGAAGTAGCGACAGAGCGATATCTTTATGCCCCTTTGCCCAGGATATCTGACTCTCAGCAAGAGCCACTTCCGGCGATTTCTGGACCTTCTTCAAGCCCGCTAGCAACCGCTGAGCCATTTGGATCCTCTCGTTGGATAAACTTAGTTCTGGAATGGGAACCAACCAGTTTTATCATCGAGATCAAACTTTTATTGCAAAAATCGATAGGAATGCTTCAAAATAAGGTCACGTTTTCTAATAAAAATGTGACTCAACTCACCCAGAATTTGAATTTGATTGAAAATATTTGAGTCCTCTGTACAAATGACCACTTCGATCAGACAATTCATAAGAGGAGACCAAAATAATTTCTCATTTACCAGAAGTATTTGCTGTGTGAAAATTATTCATTATCATTTACTGAGCAACACTTTTCAGTTTTTGGTACACCGTCACCCGTATAACTTACCAGCATATTGCAACTGCAAAGGGACAATATCCTTCAAAGACGTCTGATATTCCTTAGCAGCGTGTTCCAGCACTAAGCTTCTCTGAGTTATCAGCGTCTCCAAGTGCTTGAAGTCGTTGAAAGCAGGGATATTCTCAACTTGCCACCGATTGAGAAGACCCTTTATCGGAACCTGCCCGCTTCGCACTGAGATATAGTCTTCGATATCAGCGAATTGGTGAAGTTTAGACAGCACTTTGTATACATTCTGACAGTTCTCCATGTTCAGACTCTGACAGAGTTTGGCGACTGCCTTCTTGGCTCGGTTTAAAGGCATTGTCAGTTTAGTACCGAAGTCTGGAGTAGGCTGAATGTTGAGGCAATCTTTGAGACAAGAATAGCGGAATGCTTTTATAATGGAGTAGGGGTTGCATTTCGGTTCCTTGGATTTCTCTTCCAAATCTCGCGTGTCTACGAAATCTGACCAATCACCTGTGAAATAAATTTATACGTTGATCTTTGTCACTGTTCCTTGTTTAATTTACTCAATTAAATTTCTACTTACCTAAGAAGGACAAGCACTCGTACTTTATGTCATTCAGATTATCGTTTTCCGGAAGTGACTTGATATACTGAAGAGCGAGATGATGCATGCCCGACTTATGTAAAGACTTCACGACCCCCTTCTGCAAGTGGGGGTCTACTTGGCCCCCGCAGGAGAGGGCGATGTCGTGTAACAGTAGGGCGTCGCTGTATTGGCCAGTGTGGATCAGATGCTTTCTTTTCTCGCTTTCGCTAGTGAGATGGGCCGTGCCACAACCGTCTATAGCATCCATTTCGCCGATAGATACAAAGCACTGCAATTTTAGTATAATAATAAAATAAGTTTTGAATATGTTGGATTTTTCTACAAAAAGCTAAGCTTTCGTACTTATTTCTATAGAGAATGAAAGAATAGCACAGAGGGTTACAGTTGTTTTATCTCAAGACTGCAGATTGTCCATATTTAATTTGTGTGTAAATGAAATGTACCTCAATATATACGCTCATTGCCCTAGTGTAAGTAAGCTCGGCACGGCACAGTAAACCTGTAGTTACGCACAAACGGACGTTTGTCCATTTACTCACAACCTACAAGTTCGGCTTAGCTGCAGTAGATAGATAGATTTTTTTTTTTAGAAACTCTATCTACTCTCTTATACAACAGTATTCACTTACTTTTCTGAGTATCCGCTGTACGTTCTCCCCGCCATCCAGTAGAGTGGTGGCTTCGGGCGAGGCTGGTGGCACGCCGTCGTTCTGCGCCGCCGCCCACAGCTCAGCGTAGAATATTGCTGCTAGGTTCTGGTCAGCCACGGTGGCCACCCACGCCACCTTCTCGTAATCAAGCCGCAGGTAGTTCAGACTCTCCACCGTACGGTCTGGTCTGGATTTAAACACATATCTATAATTAGTAAAAAAAAAAAATGATTTATGCACTACACTGTCCAATGCCCTAGATCACGCGGTAGACCTAAGAAGCGCTGGGCTGGACGTCGTAAAAGCGGATGCGGAAAAGAACGATCTCACACCACCAAAAAGTCGATAAGCGGACCCCAGCATTAGGCCGGTAAAATGCTAGGCAGAAAAAGGAGTAATCTTTACTACATGGCATAATGTTATGTAACTTACCGAGCGTTATAGTGCATTTTCTGCAGCCTTACAAAATTCACAACATCCAACATGTATTGAATGATCATTTTTTGGTCTTGGTCAATAGTTAAATCGACTCTGCTCTCGCTGTCCTCACAACTTTCAGCTCTATCTTCTTGATTCAAAGACCACATTTGCTTGAAGAACTGGTTAATTATTTCGGAGAGCGCTTTTACGTGGCTCTCAGAGGAACACTCTAGGAGAACCCCCAGTAATGGTGATAGGATCTTCTCGCAAACATTTGGCTAAAAATAATAAAACTTACTTGAATTGTTTTCAAAATAACACAATATACGTTAAAATACATCCCGCTCCAATATCCAGTACCCGATACGGAATGATACTATTATTATTTTAGGTAGGAGTTACGGGAGCTCCTTATTTCGTCATCGTCGTCTCAGTTGATAGACGTCCACTGCAAGACATAGGCCTCCCCCAAGGATCTTCACGATGATCGGTCTAGCGCTTTCCGCATTCAGCAGCTTCCCGCGAAATTCACCAGATCGTCGTCGGTCCATCTAGTGGGAGGCCTTCCTACGCTACGTCTACTGTTCCGTGGCAGCCACTCAAGAACTTTCCTATCCTGCCCCAGCGGGAAGTCAGTCCTGCGAGCAATGTGCCCTGCCTGCCCCGCCCACTTTCCTTATTTAATTAAACTCTTACAACAGAATTTGACAGACTAACAACATCTGCAAACACTCACCTTCAATTTGCACACATTTTGCAGCGCGGTCAAATAGTTGGCGGGTGAGGCTAGCACATCTATAAGAGTCGACGTGATTCTGTTCAGCCACTGGCAATGTGTTTCCCCAGCCTTTGGCACCCAGAAGGTTCGCACGAATAGCAGAGCCTTGAATTTGCTGTCGTTGATTTTAAAGTCCGCCCACACGTTGCACGTTGAAGATGATAAAGGGATAAGGATTTGCTTGTTTACTTCCTCCAGATCTGTATTGACATTATCATTTTGGATTTAGTTGATCATGCGAATCCAAGCAGCGGAATGTGTGTCCTTAATTTTCTTAAATGTGTCGATCTAAATCTAATACGTGTGTCGATCTTACGTTTTTAGCTCTAGCATGAATCAAATAAGGCTGTGTATCGTCGCTTGAGATTTGAGAGTGACACATACGAGGTTTTTCACTCTTATACCTATATAAACGAAGATAATGAAGAATACATACAAACATACAATCACGCATTTATCCCTAATGGGGTAGGCAGAGTGTCAACTACCTTATTTTAATTATCGTTATTCAACGTTTTGATCCACAATAAATAAGATTAATATTTAAGTATATCTTCCATCAAAAAATAAAGTGCATTAATTTTATTAAAACAATCTAATATAATACGTCATACATAAAAAGGACGGGCAATACCTAGAGCAATTTTCCCCTCACGATACTGGAAGAGCCGTTTGAGCGTCTTGGAAACAGCGTTGGTGACCAGCGGGTTCTCGTCAAAGAGGACCTCAGTGAGTGACGTCATCACCGCTATGGCGAAGTACTGTCTCGGTTGAATGTTGGTCACTCGCTGAGTGTTCGCCGGTGGCACCGTTACCAAGGTCTTTAAGTCGTAATTACCGATTTCGGCCAAGCAGTTGCAAGCTTCGATTAAGGTCTGCAATAAACAATGGCGAACATAAAACACGGCAGCTAGAATAATAATAATAAACACCACCACATACTGCGATCCTTATATACTTCCTTCGCTTCATCCAAATTCATTAATCTTTTCATGTATGCTCGTATTGCTCATCGGTTTGGGTTCTCTTGACCTGACCTTTCTATAGGACGTCAAAGATTTGATCCAGTCAAATAATAGATTTAATATTTTTTTACATACCCTATGATTAATTGATTAACCCATCGGCAACATAGATTTTATGTATCGAGTAATAGTAAACATTAATTTGATCATATCAGACGACCATAAAATATTAAGTCCAGTTTTTATGGCTGAGAACAAGTTAAAAATTCGCGCAAGCACCGGAACTAACGGCCAAAACCTGATTTTAATTCCAAGTTAATTACCTTATCGTCTGTAGCGGATTTCAACGTGTTGCTGAGGGAACCAATTATTTGGTGGATTACACTCGTCCCGCAATCGTCGGAGAATCCGTTTGTGTTCATATCATCGCACAGTTTGCTCGCGAACAGCTTGTTGAGTTTTAGGAACTCACGCAGATTCGTCAAGGTTTCATGGCTGAAATAAAAAATCGGGGATTATAAGAAGGAAGGGGAAGATGGTATTCTATCAGAAACATCTCCGTTGTACAATGCAAGTAGGGTGACTCCTATAAAAAATAATAGTAATGATAGTCTAAAGCAGTGGTCTTCAACCTTTTTGACCCCACGGGCCAAATTTCCTTAAAAAAATATTTTGCGGGCCGCAATTTAAGAAAAAAATATATTTATAATTATTTAAAAATTATATTACTTGTGTGCGTATTATTATTTTACTAACTACTAGCTTTCCACCCGCGTTAAATGAGTTTTCCCGTGGAAATGAAGGTTTTTCCGTGGTGGAAAGTAGCCTATGTCAAGTTTCATCACGATCCTTCCAACAAACATCCAAACTTTCAAACATCCAAACTATCGAATTTTATAATATTTGTAAGATTTCCGTGTAGAAAATGAAATCATTTCATAACTATTAGCGATATCGATGCAAAGAGAGTAAGAGAGAAGGTACTAGACTAGACTGAAAGTATTTTTTAATTTCAAAATTCAAAGGAATAAAAATAAAATTAGATAGTTAAAAGTGTTGCCGCCTGACCCGCCGGGCCGCAAGCAAAGGCTCCACGGGCCGCATGCGGCCCGCGGGCCGCGGGTTGAAGACCCCTGGTCTAAAGTGACGAAGCTTACCTAGGACAAGACAAACTATTTTTATAAGTCTTCAACTTTTCCAAAAACTCCAATTTTGTCGTACAGTTCATATTCGCAGCTGCACCCTGAGACAGTGTACTGATAAAGTCTATAACGTCTTCACTGTCTTTTAGATACTCTTTTATATCATCGTCTGTCAAATAGTCCAGTAACGGAGCACATTCTGCTTCAAATCCCTTATCTTTTTTTATCATTAGAATCGACAATAGTAGCGAGACAGGCTTGCGGACTATATCAGCTTTGTCTGGCAAATAATGCTTTAGGATTATCTTTAGCGCTTTTGCAAAAACTCTAGTTTCATCTTTGGTTTGAGCTTCTTTTATAGCGTACGACAAAGTTGTGCATGCGAAATTGCATACGAACGCATCTGTAGAGCAATTCAAAGGAATCATTTCTAAAAACGTCACGTAGCTGTGCAGGCAGGAAACCTTATATTCAAACACCTTCTCGTCGAGAACATTGGCCCAGAGTTGGAACAGAGCTTTGAAAATGGTCAACGCCTGGTTTTCGCATAAATAGTTCAGTATGTTCTCTTCTATGACCTCCTGTAACAATATAATCATACCTAACGAATTTAGTTTAAACATTTCCAATCCCATGGAACGTAAAATGTATTTTTTTACCAAATAGCCCAGTTTCTGTACGCCTTCTACAACTTGGTGCTACTTAAGCACAAATTACTTACGCCAATGTCCTTGAGTATAGCGTCGAACAGTAACTTTGGGTAATGATAGCTTCTCCTTTGCAGTGGGATATCAACATTGAACATAGACTTGGCCGCGCCGTGATCCCTGTAGTGGGAAGCTACTAACACCACCAGCTCACTCAAGTTCTCCACATAGAGTCCACTCCACTTGGCAGCGCCGAGGATTTCTGTCGTCGAGTCGAACACTTTCTGTGCGCTCGCCAGCCATTCCCGCTTGCCTGGCGCTCGGTAGTTCAAATCGTACTTATTCGTAACTATGTACGGTATGTATAGAGCTATGATATTGGAAATGCAAGTCTGAAACAAAATTATCGTTGAAACGTTCAGAAAACTTATTTAGAATATCAAGTATTTGGTCTTGATCATAACATGCTATAAGCTATAACGTACCTCAATAATACTTTCAGCAGACTTCCCAGATTTCATGAGCACTAAATTAAAAACATTACTGTTTTTCACAACACCCCCCGCTCGCCAAAGTATATCAGCCGGTATCGCCCATTTGTAATGTTCCTCGAGAAACCCTTCCACATTATTGAATCCAAATAAGAAGAACGGCAAAGCATCCAGGTTGTTTCCTTTTAGAAACCAGAAGTTCAGGACGAAAAGAACGTTTTCGTTGAAATATGTTTCAACATTTTTGTTTGCTACTAAATTAGTTATTTTATCCAAAACTTTCTTTGTCAGGTTTTTGTCTAATGATTTGTCCTTCTGGATTTGAACTAGTTCAGTAATCATGTCATTCAACAAAGAGTTTTTTACTTGCACCAACGACAGTGCTGTATGCAGTAACGTAACAGTTCGATTCACTGATTCGTCTTTCAATGTAGATTCCTTTCTTTCTGCGACCTGAAATACGCAATATATATAACATTTACGCGAATGTATGGGAATAAATAAGACTTGATTCTTTAATCCAAGGATAAAAACAAACAGATTTAAGAATAAAGGTATCCTTACGTTGATTGTAAAAAAGTCCTTAAATCCCTCTAAAAATGACGTGATGTCGCTTTGAGGCAAAAGCACGACGACAAACTTCAATAAGTAGCTGCAATAAATGCGAATACTGTGGATCTCTCCTTTCACTTTATTCTGTAAGATGTCCAATAAAGAATTGTCCACATCTTCATTTTGTTTTAGACTCAGAGCTACCATCTTGGCAACACATTCATATATTAGCGCTGCAACTTGCGGCGGGTAATACTTCTTCTCACAGCGTTGTAAATAGCCCTTCACCATTATGTGACAATTTTGCTTCTCCTTCTCGAGATTCCAGATCTGATCCATCATCTTCAAGAAAACTTTTAGCAATTTATAAGTCGCCTCTGAGCTTTTGAATAATTCTTTGCACATGCCTTGCATGAGGAAGAACACGGATTCTGAAATAAATAGTATTGTTAACATTTTGGGATATACTTATTTATTTGAAAGAAAAAAAAGTATTATTGTACCTAATGGTGGTTCCTTTACTTCAGGTCCATTCAACATCTCAAGACATTCAAGAGCGCAGCTTACATCCCAAGCGGTAGAAAAGTTGTAGATTTTAGGATCTAATATAAAATCGAGAATCTCTGTTCTTCCTACTGTTGGTTTCCTGCAGTAAGCTGCCAGTACGCAGATGCAAATATGTCTCAAAGCGTGGGGATCCAGCACAGAGTCATCTTCGTGGTAAATGACGCAATCTTCAGAAGTTATCTTTTTGTTGACGATTATATTGATCCTCTCGAAGAATTCTGTTTGAGCCCGCCGCACTTCAAAACTCAAGAAATTATCGTAATCGTAAATTAAAAGGCTTTTTAAGCACTGCAATAACTTGATTTGTTCCCGAATATCCGAGTTATTTTTCAGATTCATCGTCACGGACCAGTACATATCCTGAATGCCCATTTCGAGCAAGCGATATATCGGTTCCTTCTTGATTTCCGTGCAATCAGCCAGATTATTCTTCAACATGATATCGAGGTAGCATAGAACAATATTGACAAACTGTATGAATTCTCCGAGAGGAACTTCTTTATTGTTCAGCAGGCGATGAAGATCGGTAAATTTTGTACGTAAATATTCTTTGATTTCTTTGTTCAATTCGATATTAAGCTCAAATTGATAGCTTTTCTGTTTATTAGGCGATCTAGGCTCTGAGATATCTATTTCAAACGCGCTGAATAGAGTCGATTTCTCCAAATTGTTGAACAAAGTATCATGAAGATCCTCATGGTCTGATCTCGTTTCATTAGGAATGATTTCTACATTTTCGCTTACTAATAATCTTAGCAAAATATCCCTGATGCTATTTACATCGATCGAAGTTATTTGTCCTTGCACCAACCAAGTGAAACACTGCGTCCTCGCGTCATGGCTGCTGAATTTATTGAAGAATTTGTGGAAAAGATGGTTCAATGTTTCTAAACTACTTTCAGTCACTGGCATACTCTTTTCGTAGTACAATTTAATCAGTGGCAGGACTTGTTGGTATTTTAAAATGTCTAGAGTTAGCAACAACTGGATAATGGAGTGCATTGGTTTGTGAGAAGAATTAACCACTGTTGAAGTTCTGTAATGAAATTCATAATCACAGTTGAAAAACTATTAAATGCATTTATCTATAAAACACTTAAAACCTTACTAGTTTAATGTTTTATTTCTTATCTAGTCCTTGTGTTTAAATATAACATATAATAATCTTAAGTATTACCCCACTTGACGGCAAAGAAAATCGTGGTATAAATTTTAAGATTTGATTACGAAAGAACTAAGAGTCGTATTTATAAAAAGGTACACGGTAAAAAGTAGAATTAGTTCGTATTTATAAAGCGATCTCAAGATTGAGAGCAATATTAAGTATGGATTTGACAGGCCGATTTGTACTGATACAAACTCAAACTCGCTGTCACTCTTGAGAGCTGATTATAAATACGGGCCTAAGGCATACATACATACATATAATCACGCCTTTATCCCTAATGGGGTAGGCAGAGCAAAAACTACCTAAACAAAGGTCGTTCCGCCACGTCTGACAAGTTTTGGGGGTTATTACGGATGATCATGTATATACATTGCTAAAGTGACGGGTTGTCAGGTCATCGCCTAAATTGCAATTCACTGAAACCCTCGAATCCCTTAGCTGGTTTTTACAGCATGCCCGGGAGGAGATGCAGCTGGCACATTATAAGTTTTTTCTATCACTCCCAGTCCAGCATGGATGGAAGAGTGCCTAAGACACTGCTATTTTACACACTTAGTTCGCAAAATATTTACTTACCTAACACAAGAATTCCAGAGAGAAATCAAAACATCTGCTCCCTCGCTCTTGCTAGCTGCCCGCGAGTCCAAATATCCCACTATTGAGCACACCAATTCTTCTAGAATATTCCAGTCCAAGTTACTATTATTATTTAATATCAAGCCCTCTGCCACCGACAGCAAAGTCGTGTAATCCTTTGTTGATATGGATTCACCATATTTATTTACGTATGTTTTTACCACTGATAGCCTAAAAAAAGATATAGTTTTATTTAGTCGAAATAATTTAGAATACAAGTTACCAGAGAATGCTATAAAACACAAGTATTTGATTAATTATGCACATTCCGCCTACAAGTTTCCAGAAATACTGTTTAAAACACGAGAAATTTATGAATTTTGTAGATTCCGCCTACAAGTGACCAGAGAATGCTTAATAAAACACGATATTTTGATGAATTTTTTAGATTCCGACTACAAGTTACCAGAGAAAGCTGATTAAAATAAGAATTTGATGAATTTTGTAGATTTCGCCTACAAGTTACCAGGGAATGCTCATTAAAACACAAGAATTTGATGAATTTTGTAGATTTCGCCTACAAGTTACCAGAAGATGCTGATAAAAACACAAGAATAGATGAATTTCATAAATTCCGTCTACAAGTTACCAGGGAATTCTCTAGAATTTGATGAATTTTGTAGACTAGTAACTAGGATAAGACGACGATAGCTCTCTGCGTATGTTCATAAGCCAAAAGCCAAGTTCACAATACTTATCTTATCATCAGTAAGAAAAGTATGTCTGATTAAAAAAAAAATTGGTAATAGGTATTATGGACTTACCAAGGCACATGATTTTGTCGCATTTCTTCTATTAAATCGCAGAAGGAGTTGTTTCTGTTGTATGTCACTCTCTGTCTCTTTGATGAACTTTCACCTTCATCTTGGTCTCTCTTTGCTGGCAATTTGAAAATCTAAAATGCATTTGAAGAAGTTACGTCACAATTTTGAGTGCTTTTAAATATAGGTACAGAGATAAAATCTGACACTTTCTTACAGTCTTTTTGTTTTAATTTTGTACTTTCGTATTTATTAGTCCATAGTTACAGATTATCAAAAAGTATCAATGAAAGCATAATAAAAAAGGAAATACCTGATAATATACAGATGCGGTTAAACTGTAAAACTCATTGCAATACTTCAGCATGCCCTCTTGAGGCTTTTTTTGTTTCTGCAAATACACCACTTCTAGACAAGCAACTTCTAAGATACTCAGCAAGTATTTGTTCCAGACTTCCCAGTTGTTGGCTAAACTCCCGTTTTCCTGCTGGGTTCTACCGAGCGGGTGATGTAGTGTTACAATCAGTCTGAATAGCTTGAAAAGTGACGACTGTAGAAAGAAAAATTACTAATATTAAATAACAAACAAGTTACAAAAAAAAAACATTTTCTTAGTAATATTCATCAGTAGTAAGTGTAGCAAATTAGCAAAGAATGTTGATTTGATATAGAGTACCTATCTATTCTATATAAAAGTTGTTTTTCACCTTCTTTTTTTGGTCCAAGTTTTGGTCATAAAACTTTAAAATTGGTGATAGCAGACCTTCAGTGAATTCGCACATAGTCATCCGACTTTCCACAGACAACTGCAAAGAATAAAAATGTTTTAAAAATAATAAATAAATATTGTGCATTGAAATAGTTCAGTACTTAGACTTACAGTTTCCAACAACAATATCATAATTTCTATTACAACTTCTTGTACTTTCTTATCACTGGCTACAGCTTGGAAGCAAAGTTTTAGTTTAGAGAGCAAATCCCTCATAGGAATAACAAACTGGCAACAATTCCTGCCATTTCTCATGACCAACAAAAGCAATCTCAGTTTGGTGTAGTCATCCAATTTGGAGTATTTTGAGATGCAAATTGATAGACTGGTATCAAGTAATTCTGTAAAACAAAAGATTATTTCATATCTAAGTAGAGACATACAAATGTGCACCATTCTATTTTTATGTATAGCATGATTACTGACTAAAAAGACTGAAGAGAGATAGAATATGAGAAGGGCTTATTGACTTCCTATAAGTCCTTCTCTATGGTACCTCCATGGCAGGTCTTTTTAATCACCTGTCGGTCTATATTTATCTTCAATTTAGTACATTAGTTATTTGTCCTTTATGAATGCTCATAATACTTTACCTTCCCAGGCAGTTGGAGTGATGTTATTCAAATAATAATCACACAGGAGTATGTGCTTGTAGAGAACATTCAAGTATGCATCTCCGATAGCCTTCAATAATCGCTTGTCTCTCAGTATGAACAATGATGATTCAATCACTTTTTCACATTTAATGTAGGCTTGACCTGCAAAAATGTTGTAATATAATATTTTGTTTATATCAAAGTATCATATTTATGATTGAACTAGTGGGACAGGAAGTACATAACGGTTGCAAATAGATGTTGTAAAAGAAATTTAATTCTATAACACTATATGGATAAGGCCAGTTTTATCTGAGTAGTTTCCTGCTTCCTGTTATTGTTATTACATTGATTATGATGTATGATTTGGAAATGAGGGGTTGCGCCTGCAGCCCAACAGCAACTGCAACCTGTGTAGAGTGTAGATCTATTGTAGCTCTCCCTCCTCTGTTTTTAATGGGCCTCATCCAGTCGGGCCCATTTGAAAAATGCCATGATCTGTTTGGGGGTTATTACATTACTTAACTAGCTATCTGCCTCACAGATGTCATGATGCCATGGCAATTTCTTCTTCTGCCTAGTTTTCTCGGCCTAATGCTAGCTAGGGTCTGCTTTATGACTTTTTCTTTTCCCATGCCATACTTTATGCCTTTATCTTTATACCATGGCAATGTAATATTTTATTTTCTTAAATAAAGGGAAGCTGTACCATCTCTAACATACGAGCAATCTCAGAGTGAATTTTGACTTTATCAACACTAAAGTAGTTCAACCGCAATCAGCTAAAAGAAAGACAATATCCAATAATTATACACAGAGGCATATAACTACAGCATACAAATATTTCAACTTTACCTTTGATGGACCCAGAAACACACAACTGAAGTAGGTTTGCACAAAGTGGTCCCGTTACAGTTTCATAGGTCTTGGAAGATTCATATTTTTCAGTCTCCTTTAAAAAAGAAATTTATGAGTAAAAACTATAAAATAGAACAAATATTGTTAAATTAATAAATCTTCAGTACCTAATATTAATCTTCTTCTTCTTCTAGAACAAATATTATATAAACTAATATAGAACTACTATTATATATATTAATTATGTTAATATTCTCTTGGGTGATTATTGTAAAAGCTGTTAGAAACTAGGGTTGGCTATAGTTTGCATGGCGAATTTGGGGTTGATGGTTAAGGTTGATGGGGGTTGTTTCTTATAGGGGAGGGTTCTCCCTTTTAGATGACAAATATAACAACGGACTCTTCAAGCAATATGCCAGCGCCATCTAGGTTTTGCTCGCATTTTGACCTTTTTATCGAGTATCGAGGTACGCTCTCTAGTATGGCGGTTAGCAGTCCTCTAGAGTAGTTAGTCCATGGTCCAAAGCAAAAATTCTTTTTTTCCTATGATTTTTAAATTATTTTTTTCTATGCTTTCAATAGCGCCCCAAAACCTATACTCCAACTCCTAAACTCCGCCCTGAACTTGAGACTCTGACCCATACTTCAGATAAAGTTTACTTACCTTTATAACAAGTTCGTTGATGTCGTCAAAAAGCTCATTCCAACTGTATCCCCTACCACGAAGATTTTCTGATAGCATCGGCGGAACAACATTACCCATGAGAAAATTTTTCAAATTTTCCCCATTTTTCTTGCGGTCTGTAGCCCGCGAAGATCCCAATGCAGCCCCGCATTCCCGAACAGAAGTTTCTAAAGACATCGCTGGAAAAACGGCTCATAGCACTTGCGGTTTTTCTAGTTAGCACTTCTCTCTGCGTAAAGTAAATGGAGACCACATGGAGACAAGACCATCTGAAATCTGATCTGTCTGGTCTGATCCAGTCCACAGATCACTATAATACTATAATATCTGAAATGAAAGCAAAGCAAGCAAGTAAACAAAACTCAAAACTGCCAATGTGCAAACTCTGTCTGACAGCAGTGCGTTCACGCATGCACCTAGGGGAAACCGTTAGAGCGACTTTTAATCTGACAGATAAATGTACTCTATGTCTGACAGCTCGCGTAAACCCCCCGTTCATGCACGCACTTGCACCTGTCAGGATGAAATTTCCCCTGACAGGCGCTTCAAAACGCGGTTTTATCAACTGTCATAGTGAAAAGTTCCCCTAATCTTGCGCTATCCAAACGCCCGTGAACGTGCCCAGGAGTGCGTTCACGCATGCACCTAGGGGAAACCGTTAGAGCGACTTTTAATCTGACAGCTCGCGTAAACCCCCGTTCATGCACGCACTTGCACCTGTCAGGATGAAATTTCCCCTGACAGGCGCTTCAAAACGCGGTTTTATCAACTGTCATAGTGAAAAGTTCCCCTAATTTTGCGCTAACCAAACGCCCGTGAACGTACCCCATATAAATGGACAGACGGCCGGCCCGCGCAAAAAAGTGTGGTCATACCATAATTCAAAAAAATAAATTTAACACAATATTTGAAAAATGTAAGAAAAAAAAAACATTTAATAAATAAAGCGTTGGCTCTCTCTAACTAAATCTTGGTTATTTATACAATGCGTTAATACTTAGGTAAAAAAAATATAATATACGGACGTTCCATGTGTGTTCAATAAAATAAAATAAAAATGTGTAAAATAGAAAGGTTTAATATATTTAAGTTAGATCATGTAGAGCTTATATTTGTATAATTTGTTATGTTTTATATTAACTGGTCACATTACATTTGACAGCACCGTTTATTCAGAGCCGCTCGATCGATCGAAATTTAACCTGGTTAAAAATTATACTGCCCGTTCAGAGACACCTGTCCGTAGCATACCCCGCGTTTTTTCCATACAAACCGATGTACTTACAAAGAACGATACAGCTCCGCCTCACCGCGCTACGCCGCGTTGAGCGTCAAGTGTGAAAATGGCCGTAAACGAAACCTAGTGTGGCTATTTTAAAATAAAAAATAAATAAAAAATGGAACGTTTTTTTTTTGTTTTTCCTAAGTTTTTCCTGTGCTTTTTCCTACCTAGTATAACAAGGAGTTTTTATCTTAGACAAATAATTTCTAAAATTTCTAAAATCTTATGGCGGTACCACACATGGCTATTTGTATTTGCTTATTTGTGTTTGCCATGTTTGCCAAAATATTTGACAAATAGGCAAATAGGCAATACGACCAACTACACATGGCGTCAAATACCAAATAATCAAACATATTTGCTAAGTAGGTACACCTGTCAAAATGGACGTTGCACTTGCAGCTGGATTTTATTATTTGAGCGCATGTTACTACTATATGTTATGCGTAAATACTTACTCCTATTTACCAAACCAAAATAAACACTTGAATAGAGAAGTAGAGATAAGAGGTTATGTCCGCGCTGATGACAATAGCTGACAGAAGCACAGAGTATATAGGTATGGCAGGAGCCGGCCGACCATGTGTGGCCAGCATATTTGCGTGTTTGTTTATTTGTCTCCTTTGATGTGCCTTGAAAAACCGACAGATGTTCGGTAAGCCATGTTTCTTATTTGCTATATTTGCCAAATAGGCAAATACGGCAATAAATTTGGCAAATATACCCTCCACACATGGGTTATTTGTCAAATACGCAAATACAAATAGCCATGTGTGGTGCCGCCATTAGAGTAAAGTTTTCTCTGTCTACGAATAATACACTAGCCTAGCGTTAAGTTAAGGCCTAGCACGCAGGGCGATTTTTTTCGCGATTTATTCCGCAAAAATCTGTGATGTATGGAGTTGTATGAAGGTGCACGCACTTGCGGAAAAAAATCGCGCGAGATTCCCCATACAAATTACAAAAACACAAATAAAGTATTTCCTGAAAAAAAATCCTGGTGGTACCTAGTTGTTCAGTTTCGTTGACTGAGCAACCCCTATCAGTTGGCGGGATGCTGTCCCTTACACCCCCTAAATATATTTAGCTGTTCCTTAAATATATTTTTACATATTTCCATGCTGGACTGGGAGCGATAGAAAAACAAAGAATATGCTAGCTGTTTTTCCTCCCGGGCCTGCTGTAGAAGTCAGCAGATGGATTCGAGGATTAAAAAAATCTGCAACCCCAAAACGCGATGGGCTGACAACTTGTCACTATAGCAACAGACATCTATAGGTACATATAATAAAATCGCAGAATGGTCGAAACTGTACAAAGATGAATGCAAAAATCTAATTTTAGGGACCATAGAAACAGTAACATTTCAATAAATTTTTGAATTTTTGTCTGTTTGGATGTTCGTATGTATTTGATAAACTCGCAAACCACAACACGGATTGATATCCAGTTTTCGGTTATTTGTTAAACTTATTTCAGCGCTACGGCTTTGTTTCATTGAAATCGGTTGACGCAATCCGGAGATATGAACATTTTAAGGTTTTAATTTAAGCCCCATAAATACACCAAAACGGCAGAAAGTAAGATGCTGTGGTGGGAACAAATTAATTACCTTCCACGCGAACGGAGTCGCAGGCACCAGCTAGTTTAAATCTAAAATTGCCCTCAATATTTGTCAGACGTGGCATATTAGGCGTTTTATGCCCTGCCTATCTCGTAAAGGATAAAGGCATGACTTTAAGTAACCATAAAAAAAATTGGGATATTTCAAATATCCTTTAGGCTTGTTCCTTTATCGATACTGAAATACCCTTTAAGCTATAACACGCAAATAAATTAGTTGTCTGTATATTTTATGCTATAGAAAATGTGGGTAATATAATTTATGATGTTGCTTAATAAGTAAAGATGTGATCATTTTGTTAAATTATCTCGATAATATGCTTTCGGCAAAAGATACATACAGATTTAATATTGAGCTGTAACTACACACAATGGTATGCCATGAATTTGATGCTTCGCTAGGAACCGCTTTAATAGATACGAACATAATTCTTTAAAAGTTTAATCAGTGCCCAAAAAATAACTAATTTCATAAAAAATACATCTACTCTAGGAGTATAGTACTGCGAGCACTCGCGTATAACAAGCGAACAGAATCACAATAACCAACACCACGTCGCGTACCAGTCACGACAACATAGGGATCTCCAGCGCGCAGAATCCGTTTTGCTTTACAATAATCGAGAGCTGCACGAATTCTAGACTCCACTTCTAAATTCCAACTACCTTTAACGACTTCAAAGTAATGCATGGCACGAACTCCTCTCCAGAAGCGTAGTTGCCTTGCTGTATGACAAGCCCTCGTCACAGCTACTATAGGACAAGGAGGTCTAGCATAAGAAAGCAATTTGGCAGTGCGGCCCGAATTTGTTAGACAAATAATAACGACAGATCTTGAACGCGTTGCTAGTTCAACTGCACTAACACAGAGAGCTTTAGTGGGTTCTTCTAGAGGACTTTGCATCAACTCCATATTACCGTATATTTCAGGATGCCATTTTATTCTTTCAGCGTGTCTGCATATCACAGCAGCAGCAGCTAAGCAATGTTCTGCCATACGAATAGCATCATAAGTTGGGGCAAATTTCTTTAAAGGTGAATCATAGTGTAATTCTAAAGACAACACATCTGCTCCATCTATTACTAAATTGGCAATATCAGTTACACAGAGAGTTGGGATCTGTTCATTTATAACAGCTTTGCATATACAAGGCTTGCCTATAGCACAGCATTTTGATATAATTATTTTTTCAGCAATAAATATCTTTTCAACTGGCAAATCTGTGCTCAAAATACCTCGGTCTAAATAAATACCATCTGCTTCATCCAATATTTCGTCGAGATTGTCCAAACCTAGCACAGTATCCAGAGATGCAAAAACAAGGATATGTTTTCCCTTTTCTGAAAGTAAATCTTTGACTAATATTATATCATTTCTACATTGAGTCTTTGGAACTAGCACAGCATCCACATCCGAAGCGACAGCCCAAGCTAACTGCTGCTCTATATGTTCAAAGGGGTCTTCAGAAGAATTACTGCATGATATAGAATTCTGACTATCTCCGCGACCAGCATCACGTTTAACTTCCATAGGAACATGAGAAATTCTTACTGCCATTTTAGCGCCAATTGTTCCTCCAGTTGCAACAACACATTCGATAGAATCGTCACCAATTTCAGAAACAACTAATTTTATTTTACCAGGGGTCAAACTGTCTATATAAATAATATCATCTGGTTGCAATTCAGTCAACTGATCGTATCCCACGAACAAACAATCGGCGGTGCCGCTTTCTTGCCATATTGCGTCTGTTGTCAGTCTGAGAGTAGAATTTTCTATTATTTCCACAGTCGCTTTTGGGCCACCTTTGAGATCTCCCGTAACTATATCAGGTCCCTTGACATCTACCATCAAAGCCAAAGGATAAACATATTCTAGTTCTGCACTGTAATTGTATACAGCTTGTCTTATACTTTGGACTAATTGGGCGCAAGCATCTGGTTCTAAATCTCTTAAATTCAGTCGAGCTACGGTCATACCAGCTGAAATCAATTTTTGTATGGTTGCTGTATCTCGGTTACCAGAACCAATATCACACATGAGTCCCGTTTGAAGTTCCTCGCAAGGATTTTGATCGATGTCAATCTTGCAATAATGCTTTAGAAGAGATGGTTCGGGAGCATCGATTTTTTGTTTAAGCGATGGAGCAGCTTCTAAAGGAATATGCCACGGTAAAGACATAGTTTTAACTTCTAAGATAAATAACACGAAGTTGATTTATCATGTCCTGTAAATACCTATAATAAAAATATAACGCTTTCGAAAATGTTTCCTTCAATAAAAAAAAATGGCATCTGTCAAGTCAACAACTTTCTTTGTCACTGTTTGTCACGGTGACAGTGTCACATGAAAATAAAGACCTGGTGTACGTTCAGAGCCGCTCGATCGATCGAAATTTAACCAGGTTAAAAATTATCCTGCCCGTTCAGAGGCGCCTGTCAGATGAAATTTCGACTAGGTTAATTTTTATCCGGCCCGTTCAGAGGCGCACCGGAAGTGAAGTTTTATCTGACAGCGGCTAAGGTGCACGTTCAGTGTGTCCCACTAGTATAAGATTCGATCGGTATAAATATCGAACTGGGTCGACTGAACGTACCCCAGTACAAGCAAGGAGTTTTATTCGGAGGATTTAACTTATGCACAAAAAAAAATGCAATGAGATTTTCACCTGATTTCTTAAAGAGTTTTAGATATGTACAAAAGTTGAGGAGTGTACAATACACAAGTAGAATTTATTTACAAGTACAAGGAGGTTGCTTCCATGCTGGACTGGGAGCGATAGAAAAGCATAAAATGTGCCAGCTGCATCTCCTCCCGGGCATGCTGTAAAAACCAGCTATAAGGGATTTGAGGGTTTCGGTATATTGTAATTTAGGCGACTGTCACTACAGCAATACACAGATCTATATCTTTAACAACCCTCAATACTTGTCAGACGTGGCGGAACGACCTATGTTTGGATCGTTGACTTGACGCTCTGCCTACCCCATTAGGGATAAAGGCGTGATTTTATGTTTGTATGTATGTATGTACAAGGAGGTTTTATTCTGAGAACTTGTATAAAAAAATCTCAGAATAAAGCCCGCTCCGCTCCACATTCTCGGCGACTCAGAACTCGGCGAGACGTTTTGTCTCGCTCGGGTCTCGCCAAAAGCTAGAACGAGACCAGAGCATAGGCAACGAACATATAGACAATCACGAGCTACGCCGCGTAGCGCGGAGCCCAATGTGAACCACGCCTATAGTGTGATAATCGCCTAAGATGTTTACGATTTCTATGTCCTTTCATAACACTTTCAAATGGAACGCGCCATACACAGCTTTGTTTGTATTTTTTATTTATGGCTACACTGTTGACAATATACAGAAAAAAAAGATTCTTTGGCGGGAATTTGAACCGAAAGTTGCAAATTTTACTCAAAGTTTTTAAAATATTGTTTTCCTTTGCATATTACTGTAAATTCTTGTATATATAGTGTAAAAATAGTGCCATTCCGCCTCCGTTATGGGGGGGAATGATGATCCGGGGGATAAACCCCCCAAACCTGCGAAACCGAAAAATAAGCGGAAGAAAGAAGTTCCTCCTGCAGTAGAGTTACAGGAGTTGCCCAAGGACGGCGGCGATGGCGGCGGGCGGGAGTAGTGTGTGGAGTAGTAGTTAATATAGCCATGTGCTCAACGCCCATAAGGGCTATGGAAGTTGAGACTAATATTATGCCTCTCACTTTAAGGAGAATCATACTGACTGAGAGATATTGTTTAAAAATCGGTTACTTCCAATATTGAAATGTTGTCGTTTTTGGATGAGAATCAGAAATTCTATACTTTGTACACTGATGGTAGCAAAGGAGCTGACTATGTTCGATCAGCTGTGTATGATCCTCAAACTAAATTTGCTCAAAGCTTTGTTCTAGATAATCAATGCTCTATCTTCACAGCGGAGGCTTATGCAGTTTTAGAAGCTATAAAACTCAAAAGTATTTAATCTTAACGGACTCGTTGAGTCTTGTTGAAGGTTTAAAATGTCTTAAACTTTGCTTCAAAACTAATTATTTATTATATTTAATTAAAAATTGTATATATCAACTGTTTCTTAAAAATATTGAGATAGTTTTTATGTGGATTCCATCCCATAGGAATATAGTTGGGAACGAAGTAGCAGATAAGACTGCATTTGAAGGGACTAACGCATTAGATTTAAAATATGTTATTAAGACTCCATTAACCGATTACTATTGTTTGATAAGAACTGATATAATACAGATTTGGAAAGATACATGGAAAAGAGATCAAGAACAAAGCTTTGAGCAAATTTAGTTTGAGGATCATACACAGCTGATCGAACATAGTCAGCTCCTTTGCTACCATCAGTGTACAAAGTATAGAATTTCTGATTCTCATCCAAAAACGACAACATTTCAATATTGGAAGTAACCGATTTTTTAAACAATATCTCTCAGTCAGTATGATTCTCCTTAAAGTGAGAGGCATAATATTAGTCTCAACTTCCATAGCCCTTATGGGCGTTGAGCACATGGCTATATTAACTACTACTCCACACACTACTCCCGCCCGCCGCCATCGCCGCCGTCCTTGGGCAACTCCTGTAACTCTACTGCAGGAGGAACTTCTTTCTTCCGCTTATTTTTCGGTTTCGCAGGTTTGGGGGGTTTATCCCCCGGATCATCATTCCCCCCCATAACGGAGGCGGAATGGCACTATTTTTACACTATATATACAAGAATTTACAGTAATATGCAAAGGAAAACAATATTTTAAAAACTTTGAGTAAAATTTGCAACTTTCGGTTCAAATTCCCGCCAAAGAATCTTTTTTTTCTGTATATTGTCAACAGTGTAGCCATAAATAAAAAATACAAACAAAGCTGTGTATGGCGCGTTCCATTTGAAAGTGTTATGAAAGGACATAGAAATCGTAAACATCTTAGGCGATTATCACACTATAGGCGTGGTTCACATTGGGCTCCGCGCTACGCGGCGTAGCTCGTGATTGTCTATATGTTCGTTGCCTATGCTCTGGTCTCGTTCTAGCTTTTGGCGAGACCCGAGCGAGACAAAACGTCTCGCCGAGTTCTGAGTCGCCGAGAATGTGGAGCGGAGCGGGCTTTATTCTGAGATTTTTTTATACAAGTTCTCAGAATAAAACCTCCTTGTACATACATACATACAAACATAAAATCACGCCTTTATCCCTAATGGGGTAGGCAGAGCGTCAAGTCAACGATCCAAACATAGGTCGTTCCGCCACGTCTGACAAGTATTGAGGGTTGTTAAAGATATAGATCTGTGTATTGCTGTAGTGACAGTCGCCTAAATTACAATATACCGAAACCCTCAAATCCCTTATAGCTGGTTTTTACAGCATGCCCGGGAGGAGATGCAGCTGGCACATTTTATGCTTTTCTATCGCTCCCAGTCCAGCATGGAAGCAACCTCCTTGTACTTGTAAATAAATTCTACTTGTGTATTGTACACTCCTCAACTTTTGTACATATCTAAAACTCTTTAAGAAATCAGGTGAAAATCTCATTGCATTTTTTTTTGTGCATAAGTTAAATCCTCCGAATAAAACTCCTTGCTTGTACTGGGGTACGTTCAGTCGACCCAGTTCGATATTTATACCGATCGAATCTTATACTAGTGGGACACACTGAACGTGCACCTTAGCCGCTGTCAGATAAAACTTCACTTCCGGTGCGCCTCTGAACGGGCCGGATAAAAATTAACCTAGTCGAAATTTCATCTGACAGGCGCCTCTGAACGGGCAGGATAATTTTTAACCTGGTTAAATTTCGATCGATCGAGCGGCTCTGAACGTACACCAGGTCTTTATTTTCATGTGACACTGTCACCGTGACAAACAGTGACAAAGAAAGTTGTTGACTTGACAGATGCCATTTTTTTTTATTGAAGGAAACATTTTCGAAAGCGTTATATTTTTATTATAGGTATTTACAGGACATGATAAATCAACTTCGTGTTATTTATCTTAGAAGTTAAAACTATGTCTTTACCGTGGCATATTCCTTTAGAAGCTGCTCCATCGCTTAAACAAAAAATCGATGCTCCCGAACCATCTCTTCTAAAGCATTATTGCAAGATTGACATCGATCAAAATCCTTGCGAGGAACTTCAAACGGGACTCATGTGTGATATTGGTTCTGGTAACCGAGATACAGCAACCATACAAAAATTGATTTCAGCTGGTATGACCGTAGCTCGACTGAATTTAAGAGATTTAGAACCAGATGCTTGCGCCCAATTAGTCCAAAGTATAAGACAAGCTGTATACAATTACAGTGCAGAACTAGAATATGTTTATCCTTTGGCTTTGATGGTAGATGTCAAGGGACCTGATATAGTTACGGGAGATCTCAAAGGTGGCCCAAAAGCGACTGTGGAAATAATAGAAAATTCTACTCTCAGACTGACAACAGACGCAATATGGCAAGAAAGCGGCACCGCCGATTGTTTGTTCGTGGGATACGATCAGTTGACTGAATTGCAACCAGATGATATTATTTATATAGACAGTTTGACCCCTGGTAAAATAAAATTAGTTGTTTCTGAAATTGGTGACGATTCTATCGAATGTGTTGTTGCAACTGGAGGAACAATTGGCGCTAAAATGGCAGTAAGAATTTCTCATGTTCCTATGGAAGTTAAACGTGATGCTGGTCGCGGAGATAGTCAGAATTCTATATCATGCAGTAATTCTTCTGAAGACCCCTTTGAACATATAGAGCAGCAGTTAGCTTGGGCTGTCGCTTCGGATGTGGATGCTGTGCTAGTTCCAAAGACTCAATGTAGAAATGATATAATATTAGTCAAAGATTTACTTTCAGAAAAGGGAAAACATATCCTTGTTTTTGCATCTCTGGATACTGTGCTAGGTTTGGACAATCTCGACGAAATATTGGATGAAGCAGATGGTATTTATTTAGACCGAGGTATTTTGAGCACAGATTTGCCAGTTGAAAAGATATTTATTGCTGAAAAAATAATTATATCAAAATGCTGTGCTATAGGCAAGCCTTGTATATGCAAAGCTGTTATAAATGAACAGATCCCAACTCTCTGTGTAACTGATATTGCCAATTTAGTAATAGATGGAGCAGATGTGTTGTCTTTAGAATTACACTATGATTCACCTTTAAAGAAATTTGCCCCAACTTATGATGCTATTCGTATGGCAGAACATTGCTTAGCTGCTGCTGCTGTGATATGCAGACACGCTGAAAGAATAAAATGGCATCCTGAAATATACGGTAATATGGAGTTGATGCAAAGTCCTCTAGAAGAACCCACTAAAGCTCTCTGTGTTAGTGCAGTTGAACTAGCAACGCGTTCAAGATCTGTCGTTATTATTTGTCTAACAAATTCGGGCCGCACTGCCAAATTGCTTTCTTATGCTAGACCTCCTTGTCCTATAGTAGCTGTGACGAGGGCTTGTCATACAGCAAGGCAACTACGCTTCTGGAGAGGAGTTCGTGCCATGCATTACTTTGAAGTCGTTAAAGGTAGTTGGAATTTAGAAGTGGAGTCTAGAATTCGTGCAGCTCTCGATTATTGTAAAGCAAAACGGATTCTGCGCGCTGGAGATCCCTATGTTGTCGTGACTGGTACGCGACGTGGTGTTGGTTATTGTGATTCTGTTCGCTTGTTATACGCGAGTGCTCGCAGTACTATACTCCTAGAGTAGATGTATTTTTTATGAAATTAGTTATTTTTTGGGCACTGATTAAACTTTTAAAGAATTATGTTCGTATCTATTAAAGCGGTTCCTAGCGAAGCATCAAATTCATGGCATACCATTGTGTGTAGTTACAGCTCAATATTAAATCTGTATGTATCTTTTGCCGAAAGCATATTATCGAGATAATTTAACAAAATGATCACATCTTTACTTATTAAGCAACATCATAAATTATATTACCCACATTTTCTATAGCATAAAATATACAGACAACTAATTTATTTGCGTGTTATAGCTTAAAGGGTATTTCAGTATCGATAAAGGAACAAGCCTAAAGGATATTTGAAATATCCCAATTTTTTTTATGGTTACTTAAAGTCATGCCTTTATCCTTTACGAGATAGGCAGGGCATAAAACGCCTAATATGCCACGTCTGACAAATATTGAGGGCAATTTTAGATTTAAACTAGCTGGTGCCTGCGACTCCGTTCGCGTGGAAGGTAATTAATTTGTTCCCACCACAGCATCTTACTTTCTGCCGTTTTGGTGTATTTATGGGGCTTAAATTAAAACCTTAAAATGTTCATATCTCCGGATTGCGTCAACCGATTTCAATGAAACAAAGCCGTAGCGCTGAAATAAGTTTAACAAATAACCGAAAACTGGATATCAATCCGTGTTGTGGTTTGCGAGTTTATCAAATACATACGAACATCCAAACAGACAAAAATTCAAAAATTTATTGAAATGTTACTGTTTCTATGGTCCCTAAAATTAGATTTTTGCATTCATCTTTGTACAGTTTCGACCATTCTGCGATTTTATTATATGTACCTATAGATGTCTGTTGCTATAGTGACAAGTTGTCAGCCCATCGCGTTTTGGGGTTGCAGATTTTTTTAATCCTCGAATCCATCTGCTGACTTCTACAGCAGGCCCGGGAGGAAAAACAGCTAGCATATTCTTTGTTTTTCTATCGCTCCCAGTCCAGCATGGAAATATGTAAAAATATATTTAAGGAACAGCTAAATATATTTAGGGGGTGTAAGGGACAGCATCCCGCCAACTGATAGGGGTTGCTCAGTCAACGAAACTGAACAACTAGGTACCACCAGGATTTTTTTTCAGGAAATACTTTATTTGTGT